>PVJA010019412.1:0-29350 GCA_004027025.1 Myocastor coypus | reverse complement strand
TGGATGTGGTCTGTAGGTGGAGGTGGAGCTTTGGGATTGAATACTCCTGGTAGGCTTGTGGACCAGATCGGTTGCCAAATGAGCTATTTGATGGGTTCATTGCTGGAGCTTGGGCTGGAGGGGTTCAAAAAAAGGGGGGGCAGGGAGCGGGGAAAGGGAAGGCGGGCCAGGGATCTTGACCCAGCCGGCACGTGGGCTCGGCTCCCAGCGGTGCGGTTTGGGTCTGGGTTGGAACAGGAAGTTAGTCGCGGGAACGCAGAGCCGGGGCAGAGGGGTGCAGGGGGCTTACCCACGGCGGGCACGCAGGCTGGGCTCCCAGCGGTGCCTTTTGGGTCTTGGTTGGAACAGGAAGTTAGTCGCGGGAACGCAGAGGCGGGTAGAGGGGCACAGGGGGCTTACCCGCGGCGGGCAAGCAGGCTGGGCTCCCAGCCTGAGATTCCATCTTACTCCAGAAAGAATGGCTGTAATCAAGAAAGCAAATAACAAATGCTGAAGAGACCGGGGGGGGGGAGACCTTTCTATATTATTAGTGAAAATATAAACTATTACTGCACCCAGTATGGAAATCAATGTTTCTTCAAAAAAATAACAATAGAAATTTCATATGGCTCGCTTATTATTTATCTAGGTATCCTCCTGAAAGAGTTAAAGTTATCACATCACAGAGATGCATGCACACCCATGTTTATGGCAGTACAATTTATAACAGCCAACTCTTGGAAGCAGCCTACATGTCCATCAACAGATAAATGGAAATATGATATTTATATTCAACACAGGACTATTCTGTCATAAAGAAATAAATCTGAGGCATTTGTAGATAAATAGATGAAACTTGAGATCTAATATTAGGTGTAATAAATCAGATACACAAGTCTATCACATCGTTTTTTCATGAAATATGTATATATATATATATATATATATATATATATATTCTCTAAACTTTCCCCTAAATCAAGACTACTCCACAAGCCTAAATCAACTTAATTGCTCATCTACCACCCATATTTTGAAAACTTATGCACCCTCTGTACACTTTTAAAACTTTTTATGCAAGAGATTAAATAGCTGTAAGAATGTGAGTGAGTGTTACAAATGTTGCAACTTAAAAATGAGAGCTACAGAATCTTTTTGATATGTGAAAGAGAATCTAAATTGCACAATAATTTCGAAGCCACACATTGGAAGACACCTACCTCTTCTTGCTTGTGACCCTGAAGTGGATGGTATCCTCCAAAAGCCAATACCATTTATTATAGAAATGAATGACATACCTAGTCTAAGAATCAGAGATGCCAAATGACAACCCAGTGAAACTGTGAATATAAGGGTCAGCTGTTGTCTCAGGGCAAACAAGGTGAACCTGGAGATCAGGAACAATGTGCATCAGCCACACAGCAGCCGCCTTCAGCCCTGCATATCTGCCATCCTGATCAGAAACATACAAGAAAGGAAATTCTAGAAAACATACTTCAGCTTAAACAAGGAGGCACATTGCAAAGCCACCACACAGCAACCCTCGCTGGTGTGAGAGATGAACTAAAACATGGAGCTCCTTCTGTCTTCTGTACCCTCAACACTGAAGTGTTTGTCTCTAACCCAGGAGTCTCCTATCTTCTATAGAAATCCCTAAAACCATTGCAGACTAACTTTCCAGATGGCAAAGAGATGAATACCTAGATTCCTCACAGTTTGTGGATCAGTGTTATCTATTATCAAATAATTTTTTAACTTTAGAAATGTTTACACTGAGATCCCAGGACTGGCATGTGTGTAGGTAGGAACTTTTGCCTGTGTGCTATGACCAGAACTTCGTCATCTAGATTCCAGACCTGACACCTCTTATGGAACTCTGAAACAAATTTCCCTGAAGAAAGGCTAGGGTTCAGATCCTCCCAGGTAATCCAGAGCTGATCATCTTGCAGAAGACCATAGCAGGTTCATTTCCATGGCCTGCAGCAGGAAGAAGCTGAGCACAGCAGCCAGACCCAGGCAGGCGTATCTGGACAAGTTCAAACTTTGTAGATCTAGACTCAAATTTCAGCAGGTGCTAATGGCATAAATGCAACAAAGTTCTACACCAAAGGTCAGAGAACAGTGCTATACAAAATGACAAAGAGAAGGGACAAGATGCAATCTCAGGCTCCAAGCCTATCTAGAACAAATGCAGGAGACACTAATATAAAAGAAAATGGAAATCACACAGCTGAAATCTCTGAATTAATAGCATCTAGAGTAAAGAAATAAATGCAGAAAGGTATAGAGGAAATCAGATCAGAAATAACCTTTCAAGAAAAAAACAGTCTCTAAATTAACAGTGTCTGAGATCTCTGAATAGTTAAAAGATCAATAGTAGAACTTTTTATTTGATTCTGATAATTTTCCTTATCTGTTGAAAAATTATGGCAAACTTTTATATTTTTTTAGTTTTGTCATTTTATTTATTTTTATTGCATTTAATAAGAAATAACAATGCAACACTTTAAAAACACGTTAGTAGTACATTCCCAATCATTATTTTAATACACTTAAAATTCAAATACAATACACAAATTCTTAGAAAGTACAACCTGCAAAAAATAGTACATGTAGGGGCTGGGGAGACAGCTCCATGGCACAAGTGCCTGCTTGGCAAGTGCAAGGTCGTGAGTTCAAACCCCAGTCCTGAAGAAAGAAAGAAAGGAAGAAAGAAAGAAAGAAAGAAAGAAAGAAAGAAAGAAAGAAAGAAAAATAGTACATGAAAAACAAGAAACTATAGTAGCTTATATGTACGTGTAACATTGAACCTCTAACTTGTAAACATTTCTTCAAAGAAATCAGCACCCAGACAGGATGAGTGCTGAATACTTCCAATGAATAAGGAAAAACATAGTGCATAGTATCTCAACATGGAAAAACTCTACCAATTCATAAAAAAATGTAATACATGTATAAAGCTATTGTCCTCAAGCTGAACAATCATGATACAAAACATGATAAAAATGTTACAATAGGCCGGGTGTAGTGGCACACGCCTGTAATCCCAGCACTCAGGAGGCTGAGGCAGGAGGATTGGTGTGAGTTCGCGACCAGCCTGGGCTATAAAAGTGAGCTCAAGGCCAGCCTGAACTACATAGTGAGACCCTGTCTCAAAAAGACAAAAAAAAAAAAAAAAAAACTTACAATAAAGGAAAATTGCAGTTCACTCTTCCTCATGTGCCAAACAAAACATGTCTGTTATCCTAACAAAAAATTAATTAATTTATAGTGTCTGAAGTAAAAATATAAAGGCAGAAAAATATAGAGGAAATCATATAACCCCTGAAGTAAAAAAAAATAGAAATCTCTAAAGTAATAGCATTTGAAGTAAAGGAGCAACTGCAGAAAGGCAAGCAGGAAATCAGATCAGAAATAATCTCTGAATTAAAAAGGGGTAACTATAATGAAAGAATTAATAAATGCTTCTAAAGAAGACATTGATAAAAAATAGAAAAGAATAGAAAAATGCAGGAGTCCTTGGATGAGCAGTATAGGAAAGAAAATGATCACATTAGGCAGTTTTAAATAGATATACAAGAAAATAAAATCTCAGTCACAAGCTAGCAATACCATATGAACGAAAGTGAAGATAGAACTTTAGATCTCGAAGACACACTCACACATAGTGAAAAGGTAAAAAAAGATCTCTTAAAGACAACTAAGATGGGGCCCGGCGGGATGGCTCAGTGGTCTAAAGCACCTGCTTGGAAAAGCTTGGGCAGCTTCAGGGACCGCGGTTCGATCCCCAGCACCACATGCTGCGCCAGCCCTGCCCTCGGGGCGGGCTGAGCCGGCCATAAAAATGAGTGAATAAACAAATAAAGATTCTGAAACAAGAAAAAAATAAATAAATAAAATTAAAAAAAAAACAACTAAGATGCAGGAAAAAATAATTCAACATCTGCAAGATGATGCAAAGATGAACAATGTGCATTAAAGAGAAACAAGGAGTTAATACAAATGATATTAAAAAGAATACAGGCAGAAGTAATAGCAGAAAACTTACCAAATATGAGAAAACAATCTAGCATTCAGTAACTGAAACATACAGAATTCCAAATAACATCAACACAACTAAAAACACACCAAGACATATAATAGTCAAGATCCCAGAAATCCAGCAGAAGAATAATATACTAAAAGCCACTAGAGAAAAGAAACGCATCACATGTAAAGGAAAACCCATCAGCATAATGGTAGATTTCTCTTCACAAACCATGAAGTCAAGAAGAGCGTGGGACAGAGTGCTTCAAGCCCTCCATGAAAACAAATTCCAGGCCAGACTGCTATACCCCACAAAAGTCTCTTTCAAGTATGAGGGAGAAGTGAAATACTTCCATGACAAATAACAACTAAAGAATTTCATGATGTCAGGCCAACCCTACACAGACTACTAGAAGATATTTTAGAGAGGAACCAAAATGACCCAAACTCCACGAATGAGTAAAGAAGGAACCAACAAATAGGGCAACCAGTGAAACACAGAAGAAAAATGGGTAAACCACAGTAGGTAAATCACATGTCACTCATATGTCAATATATTTCAATTATAGCCATCAATGTATACAGATCAAATTTTCCAAATAAAAGAAATAGACTAGTACAGTAGATTAAGAAGGAAAGCCCAACAATATGCTGTATACAAGAAACATACTTAACTTACAAATTCAAAGGCTGAAAGTCAAAGGATGGAAAATAATACCACATGCCGCACCACCTCAGAAAGAAGCAGGGGTAGAAATCCAGTTTGCAGATATCTGAACTTCAAACCAAAACTGATCAAACAAGATAAAGAAGGCCGCTACATACTGGTTAAAGGAAAAAATTAAGATGAAGTGGTAACACTCATAAATATGTATGCACCCTACACAGGAGCACCAAGCTATATAAGACAAATCTGAATGGAGGTGAAAATGTAATATCCAATACCACAATCTTAACAGGAGATTTTTTTTGTCTTTTTGAGACAAGATCTCACTATGCAGATGAAGCTGGCCTTGAGCTCACTTTTGTAGCCCAGGCTGGCCTCAAATTCGCACTGATCTTCCTGCCTCAGCCTCCCATTAACAGGAGATCTTAACAACCTTTTATCCCAGAAGTTAGGTCAAGCAGACAAAAAATTAGCAAAGAAGTAGCAGAACTGAACCAGAACTTGGAACAACTGGACTTTGTGGACAGATACAGAGTGTTCCACCCAACCACTTCTGAATACACATTTTTTAGGCTGCATATGGGACATTTTCTAAAATAGACTACACAATACTCCATTGGACATTTTAACTATACGAAGGAAAACAGAAATTATCCCATGTATATTATCTGATCACAGTGCAATGAAACTGGAAATAAATGACAAAAGAAATCACAAAAACCCCAGAAATACATGGAAACTAAACACCTTCCTCAGCAAAAAATAGGTTACAGATGAAATTGAACAAGAAATTAAACAATAACTACAAATGAATGAAAATTTAAACACAACTTACCGGAATTTATGGGATGCAATGAAAGCAGCTCTTAGAGGGAAATTTATAGTTCTGAGCTCATATTAAGAAAATAGAATGGGAACAAATAAATACTATAACACTGCACGTAAGAAAAGTAAATCAAGCCCAAAGCCAAAGATGGTAGGAAATTATAAAGATTAGAGCAGAAAATAATTCATTTGAAACAATGAAAGCAATACAAAGCATTAATCAACAAAAGTTGGTTCTTTGAAAGATTAAATAAAATTGATAAGCCCCTAGCTAACTTCATCAAAAAGAGGAAAAAAAAAAAAAAAGCTCAAATTCAAGAAATAAGGAATGAAAAGGGCAAAACTACCACAGACCAGGTGGAGATTCAGATCATTAATAGCTACTTTGAGAATCTTTGCTCTCACAGAATTGAAGACACAGATGAAATGGACAGATTCCTAGAAAAGTACAATTTACCAAAACTGAATCAAGAATATATAAGAACTTTCAATAACCCAATAACAGCCAATGAAATACAAGTTGTAATAAAAAACTTATCAACAAAGAAAATTCCAGGCCTGATGGATTTGCCAATGAATTCTATAAGAAATTTACAGAAGCTACAATCCCAATACTCATCAAACTCTTCAATGAAATTGAAAACAATCCTCCCAAAATCATTCCTTGAGTCAAGTATTATACTGATACCAAAACCAGAGAAAGATGCAACTAAAAAAAGAGAACTACAAACTAATTTCTCTCTGAACATTGATTCAAAAAATCCTAGCAAATATGACACAGCAAATCAATAAGAAGATAATACATCATGACCAGGTAGGATCCATCCCAGAGATGCAATTATGGTTCAATATACACAAATCTGTACGTATAATACACTATCAATAGAAACAAATCCACAAACCACATGATCATCTCAATTGACTCAGAAAAGAATTTTGACAAAGTCCAACATTCATTCTTATTTGAAATTCTACAGAAAATTGGAATAGATGGCCTCTACTTCAAAATGATAAAAGCCATCTATGACAATCCAACTGCTAATATAATTCTAAATGGGATAAAATCGAAATCTTTTACTCTCAGATCTGGTACAAGAAAAGGATGTCCTCTTTCACTAATCCTATTCAATATAGTTCTGGAATCATTAGCTACAGCCTTTAGACAAGAGAAATAAAAATCATAAGAATAGATAAAAAAGAAGTTAAACTATCATTATTTGCAGATGACATGATAGTCTAGTTGGAAGACCCAAAAAAACTCCACCAAGAAACTACTAGAATTAATACACAAATTCAGTATCATAGCAGGATACAAAGTCAATACCAAAAAGCCAGTAACATTCCTCTAAACACATAAAACACAGTGAGAGAGAAATTAGAGAAACGATACCTTTTACAATATCACCATGGAAAATAAAGTACTTAGGAATTAATCCAGCTAAAGAAGTAAAAGATCTATTCAATGAAAACTACAGTACTCTGAAAAAAGAAATCATAGAGGATTTCAAAAAATGGAAAGATATTCCTGGCTCCTGGATAGAAACAACCAACGTTATGAAATGGCCATACTCCCAAAATTGTTATACAGATTTAATACAATCCCTATCAAAATACCATCAACAGACCTGGAGAAATCATTCCTAAAATTTCTTCGTAACCAGTAAAGGCCTAGAATAGCAAATACAATACTGCACAACAAAGATAAGGCAGGATGCATTTCAATTTCTGGCTTAAAATTATACTACAAAGCTACCGTGATACATTTGGGAGGCTGTAGCAGGAGGATCACCGCAAGTTTGAGACCAGTTTGAGCTACAAAAGTGAGCTCAAGGCCAACCTGAACTGCATAGTGAGACCCTGCCTCAAAAAAAAAGAAAGAAAGAAAAGAAAGGAAAAAAATCTACCGTAATAAAATCAGCATGTTATTGGGGGGAAAAAATAGATCTGAGGATCAGTGGAATAGATTAGAAGATGCAAAAGAAAATGCAAACACACTCATGCACCTTATCTTTGACAAAGGGGCCAAACATATTTGCTGAAAGAAAGATGGCCTCTTTAACACCAAACTAATGTCAGAATGGAATAAAGATTTTAATATTAAAGGAGAAACACGAAATCTCCTAGAAGAAAAAGTAGGAGGAAATCTTGAAGACATCAGGTTAGGTAAACAGTTCATGGGCAAAAATTAAAAATACATGTATAACACTTGAAAGAATTAACAACTGGGATCTACTCTTGTTGCAAAGTTTTTTGCACATCAAAAGAAATTACCAACAGAGTAAAAAGACAATTCACAAATTTCAAAAAAAAAAAAAATTAACTAATAAGTATTCAGTCAAAAGTCTATCTAGAATTTATAAAGAGCTAAAAAACATTAGGGCCCCAAAATTCAAAGACCCAATCCAGAAACATACATATGAGATGAACACACATCTCAGAGGAGGAAATATTAGAAACTAATAAATATATTTAAAAAATGCTCCACATCACTAATCATTCGTGAAATGCAAATTAAAACAATACTTAGATACCATCTCACCCCAGAAGGAAAGGCTATGATAAAGAAATCTCCAACAATGTTGGAGAGGCTATTGGGGAAAAGGAACACTTCTCCACTGGTGAGAATGCAGATTGGTGCAACCATTATGGAAAGTAGCGTGGAGACTCCTAAAAAAAAAAAAAAACAAGGACTAGAAATCTCATTCAATCCAGCTATCCCCCTACTGGGAATTTTCCCAGAAGAACTGAAAACATCATACCATAGTGATGTTTGTACAACTATGTTTATGCAGCACAATGTATGACAGCCAAATCTAGGAAACAACCAAAATCTCACTTAAAGAATGGTTGAAAAAAGTTTAGCATTTTTATACAATAGAATATTACACAGCTAAAAAGACTGATAAATTTGAAGCCTTCATATGTAAGTGGATGTGTCTTGAACATATACTCATAGGAGAAATAAACCAGAGCTACATGTGTAAATATTATATAGTCTCTTAGTAAGAACTCTAAAGAAGAAATAAAAATAGAAAGGCATAACACAGATAAATGGAAATCAGGGGTTAAATTACAAAGAGACAGCAAGCAGAAAAGCTAGGACACATGGCACGGGCAAAACCATATTCTTATATACACAGGATGATTTAGACAATGATCCTAAAAATCTCCAACATGTTTTTGAAACTAGCAGTTATTGGTAGAATTCTCACCCTAACTATGTATGCTAATATCTGTGAAGTAATCAACTATGCTGAGGATAGCAATGTGTAATTCTAAATCCATGCTTGGAATGCTTGTCATTCTGGTATTTTAGATGTGTACTGCTTCTAATGTCATATCAATTATTGCTATGCTCTCTTTCTCAAATAAATGTTCATTTTTTAAAAATGGGATGGGGAGCCGGGCATGGTGGCATATGCCTGTAGAGGCTGAGACAGGAGGATTGGTGCAAGGTTGAGGTCAGCTTGCACTACAAAAGTGAGCTCAGGGCCAGCCTGAACTGCATACCAAGATCCTGCCTCAAAAAGACAAAAACAAATAAATAAATAAATATTTAAAAAAAGAGGGAAGGGGCAGTAAATGAAAATAAGAGACAAGAAAAAACTGTCATAGGATTGACCGGCTATAATTTTGTATATGGTTAGATTTCTAAATTTCTATGTAAAAATATGTAGTCATTTTTTCACATTCTATAGGGATTTATTAGAAAATCAATGATTGATGGAAAATACTGGTTCCATGTTAAGTCTAAGGCGTTTGATATTCAGAAAGATAGTGATGTTAAGCTCAAGTGCCTACATTATAGGGTAATAATATCACTAAGCTTCTCTCCTGGAGGGCTAACAACTTAAGTTTGCAGACCAAAAAGTTAGAGAAAAAAAAAAACAGGCTACAAAGATAGCCAATATTTTGGTCTCTCTAGGTCAGTGAGAACTCAGTACATAAGAGAACCTATACTATAATATCCTATAACTTAGTGGTATCCCAAATTTTCTATTCAAGGAAATTATGGGGCCATAGAGGAAAAGGATCAGCAATGCACAATGTGCCTTAGGAGAGTCACCTAGAGAGAAAACATTCTCTCAGGCTTTTAGAGAGAGCAAAATGGTCAAGCAATAGCTGTGACTCATCCTGATGGCTGACACTGACAAAAGATCTACAAAGCTCTGTACCTGCTTTCAGGGTAAATCCTGACAGGACTTGACTGACCTTGTCAGATACAAAAGTTGCCTTTTTCTTTATGTAGGTCTTGTTTTAACTTGGTCTTAAACATCCAGCAGAAACGTTTAACCACAAGGTATGAAAAGTAAAACCATATTAATATGCTGAGCTGTAAAAGGCTCATTTTAACAGTTCCTGACATTACCAGTTCTGCTGATAACCTTACTACTATGGACTATTAGACTATACATACTACTTTCTCTTAATTCAGTGAGAAGAAATGTTTGTGCTAATAGTGTTTAGAAAAGTCATCATGTCTGCATCTTGTACTTTGAAAAACTACTATCAAAACAACAATATGCATTGTATTAATTATTGTGGCTCTCCTACTAATGTGTTTTGAAACTGTGTCATTGTTATTTCATTCTTATTGAAACTAATAAAATTTTTAAAAGAAATGTTTAAGCCAGGCATGGTGGTGCATGCCTATAATCACAGCACTTCGAAGTCTGAGGCAAGAGGATCGATGTGAGTTTGAGACCAGCTTGGGCTACAAAAGTGAGCTCAAGGCCAGCCTGAACTATATAGCAAGACCCTGTCTCAAAATCAAAAACAAAACAGAAAAAAGAAATGTTTACATTATCTTTTTTATTCATTGATTTGTATTCCTTTCTTTATTTAGATTCATATCCTAGTGTAATGTATTTTGTTGCTTGAAAGTTTCCTATTGATTTTACCACCACTCTTTATTCAATATTTAGATTTGTTTCATTTCCTCTGGCCATAATATTCTAAGTATTAAAAATGTCTCCATATTTTATAAACCTTAAGATTATTATTGGTAGGAACAAATCAGAAAGGTAAATACATTTCAGGTTTTAATAAGTAATTCTTACCAAAAGAAAATATTATTGAAAGCTAATCACCTCATGGAATACAGATAAAAAAAAAATGAATCCATTTGGAAGCTATCATATGTGACTTTATATTCACAAAAGGTTCAAAATGTTAAAAATTTTTGTAGCATAAAGTTATTTTAAGACTAACATACTTATTTTATTATGTGGCATAATGAAATAATTTTAACTACTTAATTAGACAAGTTAGCCAAGAGTTTATACAATGTATCCAAAAAATACTGGTGGATTGGGAAGCATCCCAGTTACACTAAGAGCTTTGGTAGCACTGCCTGACTGGCTGGCTGTTCATGGTCTCTTCTTTCTCTTTAATAAAGCAGACTAAGGATGAGACCTAAAAATAGCTGAAAAGCATTGCTTACAGCGTAGACATGAAAGTGTCATTTTTTAGCACTGTTTCTTAAAGTGCGCTTTCTCTTGCGCCCACAGAATTTTACATTCTTTGGCAAAAGGAGTAGAATGGAAGAAATGCAATCATTAAACAAAAGCTGTCAGTAACTCACAGTTCCATCTGAACAGGAGTATTTCCACCTGAAGTGAAAACAACAAATTTTGCCCAAATAAAATAATGATTATGATAGAGAAATTCAGGAAATCCTATGAGCTCCTTGCATATTGTTAATGCTTCCCTTTGTTGGAAGCCACAGGGATTTTTCACACTTCCAGTCCGTGAGTAAAATTTAGTAGATGGATAGATCTGGAGTCTGCTTTTTATCAACTGTAAAAGGGACTACTAGGAACTCAGCAAAGCTCCCCAGGAATGATTTTTAGAAAAACAAAAATGAAAAAAGACCCAGAATCTAAAGAACTAAATATTAATTCTCTTACCATTCTCCATCCTGTAAATCTCCTGAAAAGTACCTGTTGGGAAACACTACTAAAAGCCACTTTGAACTTGCACCAAGGTGCAGCCCTTCTTTGTTTTTACATGGCCTGCATTCTCTGCTGTACAATTTCAACTACTCCTTGTAGTTATGTGCAGATATATAGATGCAGAGAAAAGCTTAGAGAGGCATATGCAAAAAAAAAAAAAAAAAAAAAAAGAGACTGAAATTGGGAAGATTGGTGGTGGTAGTATTTTCTGTTTTGTCTTAGTTACTTTTCACTCATTGCTGGGACAAATATCCAACACCCAAAATGAAAGAAGGAAAGGTTTATTAGCTCACAGTTATTGAAGGTTTCAGTCCATACTCGGCTGGCCCAAGGCTGAGTGGAACAGGGCAGAGGGCATCCAGTTCATGGCGGCAGAACAGCAACAATCGCGACAGAGGCAACAGAACAATCAGCAGAGCAGAGAGCAACAGCTTCAGTCTGTCTCTCTGTCTTAGCATATCTGCCTTAGGCTGCACCCATAAACTCAGAAGTACTTAAAACACATAATCCCAGGGATCATGGATCAAGTCTCAAACTCTAGATCAGTACTAAAACACATAATCCCAATGATTCATGAGTCAAGTCTCAATCTATAGAGGTCCCCACCCAATGATTACATGAGGCTTTGGGGGGGACAACTCGACATAAACCATAACATGTTCCCACTAGAATGAGTTCATACATTTTTATTTGAAATTACTAAAGGAAACTTGTGGGGTGGGGGGAATTTACAATTAGAAAAAAATTAGAGATGCGCTGGCCTTGCCTTGGGCACGCTGAGCCAGCGACCGAGTCCAGGCATGGTGGCACATGCCTGTAACCCCAGCACTGAGAAGGCTGAAAATAGGAGGATCAGCATGAGTCTGAGCTACATAATGAAACCTTACACACACACACACACACACACACACACACAGCATTGAGAATAAGGAATTGGGACCTGGGTAAATGTGGTTTATAAAGCAATAAGACAATAAAAGCATATCGGGCCTGGCAGGATGGCTTAGTGGTCTAAAGCGCCTCCTTGGGGAAGCTTGGGCGGCTTAAGGGACCACAGTTCGATCCCCGGCACCACATGCCGCACCAGCCCTGCGCTCGGGGCGGGCTGAGCCAGCCATAAAAATGAGTGAATAAACAAACAAAGGTTCTGAAACAAGAAAAAAAATAAATAAATAAAAAATAAAAAATTCTAAAAAAAAAAGACAATAAAAGCATATATACAATGGGACTTGTAGAGCTCCAGTTTAGGCTGCCTAAGCCAAACATCCGGGGCATTGTATTTAATCAGGGATTTTGGAACAAGTTTCTCAGAATTCTATTTATTACCCACAGTTATTAATCGCACACAGTTAAAAATTAGGCACTTGTGTTTTATGCACAGCTTCTGGATAGGAATATGTGATGACCTAACCCTAATCTCCTGTAAAAAAGAGAATGTCGGTATAACTAGTAATGGGGGCCAGCCAAGCATTCAGGTGTGGCAGCTATTGAGCAGATCCATGCAAAAAGGCAACAGGTCCTATGGCCTTTATATATTATTAATGCCAGGATAAAAATGAGCTTTGTTTTCACAAAGGCCTTTGGTTTAGTCTCTATTTAAAACACTAAAAATTGCAGAAAGTTAAGCATTCTAATGTTGTTTCCAGTGTATTTTCCAATGTCTGTAGATGCCAGTTTCTCACTTAAACGTCTGCAGCATTACATGAAGCTGAGACTCCAGGCTTACTAGCAAAGTATCAGAAAGATCTTCGTTAAAGGACCAAGAAAACAAGAATTCCAGCTCAGCATGACCCCTTCTTTCATGAGGTCTGTCTGCATTGCAGGCACCAAAGGTAAAACAGTCAGTCCTGCTTTGCAGATACTTAGGAGAGCCTGAAGAAGGGGCTCAGGGGAAATAAACCCTGCTCCTGCAAGCTTGTTGCATCTTGTCTACTGCCGAGGAAAATAACTGGATACTTCAAATGATATAAGAACAAATACATCACAACAGACCAATGACTTTTAACTTCCAAAACATTTTAAGTCATAACAGACCCCCAGCAGTCTGGCTGAGTACTTTAAGGTGAATACCCCTTGTGAATTGATGGCAAAGTATGGTAATTACAGAGCACAGTGCAATGTAAGACATGCAGTTAACAGATGCATCTGTGTCCCAGCAATTCCCTGATGCTACCGTGAAGCAGTCTTAAAACCATTTCTTTCAGGAAACCTTATCACTTCTTATGCTAGGAAAGAAAATGAAATGAAAATATTTGCAGGGACTGCTATAGGAGGAAACCAGGAAAAAGTCGCAGTATTTTCTTCGCTGTTCTCATACCCTCAAGCCCAGTGGGATTCCACAGTCTACTATTATTGATGACATCTCATTCCCCCTAACTTGTCTTCCTTCTTGTGGGTCCTTGACGCATGCAGCTGGAATCCTTGTCTTGTGTTGTCACAGGCCAGGTCAACTAGGAACAAAGCCTGAGACAAGAAGTCTTATTCAAATGCTTTACTGGGCAACAAGTCTCAGAAGAAAGAGAATGAGAATGGTGTGATTGGACAGAAAGATAAAGTCATCGTGGATGAGCCAAGCTCAGGGCCTGGAGGTGGTTCTGCTAATCAAGGGGAGCAGGCAGCTGTGAGCATCAAGTCTCCCAGCACCTGGAGACAGGTGCATGCATCAGCAAAGGGATTGGAGTGCGGCCCCAACAGCAACCACTGTGCTCAGCACCAAGGACACAGACCTGAGACTCAATCTACATCTTCTACTACAAGTGTTTCAGGATAGAAATTTGGGAAAGGGTAAATTCCTCACTAGTTTTTGTAAGACCACTCCTCAGGAGCAGGGAACACATCTTTTCTTTCATTCATTAAACCTCTGTCTAAGGCTGGCAACTACACCTGCTTAGCAAGTGCAGGGACCAGGATTTGATTCCCAGTATTGCATGCCATGCTGGCCCTGTCCTGAGGTGCACTGAGCTGGCAACCAACTCCTGAAGTGATGGCGCACACCTATGATCCCAGCACTGGAGACGCTGAAAATAGGAGGATCACCAGGATTCCTAGCTGCATAGTGAAACCCTAATTTTTTAAACAAAATTTAAAAAAAAGAAAAACAAAACAAAATCTCTGTCATCCTTTGGTAGCTGGCACTCTACTCAGAGACAGGAGGGACCACAAAGAAAGAAGCAGAAGAAATGAAGACTGAATTCTTCAAGATACCACAAGCAATCTTCATTGTTCCTATACAATCTCTGGCATGGTATCCCAGGCCTAATCAGTATGAATTCATCCTTATTTACTTGCTCCATTATTTTTTTCTATGTACATATACCATGGTAAACATAGTGTTAAAACATGGTGAGTTTGCCATCTTAGTCATTTTTAGTTGTACAGTTCCTGTTTATTTCTTTTAAAAGCAGTATTCTCTTCTACCAAGAATTGGGCATAGTATAGTGGGAATCAGGATCTGGGTCCTTATTACAAAACAAGCTTTCTGCAGTGCCTCTGGACGTGATACTTCACACAGTCACCTTAGACATTTGGTATTTTCATGTCCAAGGAGGGAGCCTAAATTGCCTGTCTCTGGGCTAACAGTGTATACATTGCATTTCGATCTTCCAATCTCCACACATGCCACCCTCAACAATAGATGGGGCTCCTGTTTGCTGCAAGAATATAAATAATTAAAATCCTGCAGGGAGCAGATTTTTATTTACAGGGCTCTAGTGTTGTTCTCATACCTGGTGGGACTTTGGCAAAATTACACGAGTTTATTAAAAAAACCAAAAATTGATGGTTCCAGCTCACTTCCACTACCCCGTGGAATGAGATCAAATAGCAGCTGCACAGAAACAAGGACTGTCAGTGTTTAAAGAACGATCCATGGGGTGGAGGGTAGGGAAAGCTAACTCACATTTGCAAGAACGAGTTCTCAAATGTGAGAGCTCCCTATTGAGCCTACTGCTTTGTGGACATCACCACATCTTAGAGTTCAGATGTTGACACTCTGAAGCATTTCCACATCCAACCTTTGCCCTCACTGGATGTTCTGTTTCATCATTCCTCTTTTTTATTTATGATTCCCCACATTTCCTAAGATAGAGGCTTATACTGCAGAAACAGTCTAAAGCATACCCCCTACATACAAACTGATCTCCAGATTTCCAGTGAAATTGCTGCCTTTGTATACTTACGGACTGACGTGATAACTGAAAATAACTTCCATTAGCACTATAAAAACTCCAGCTGATACCAAATGAATTTCATTTGATACCAGCAGAGAAAAATATTGGCTACTGAGATATTCTTTGTTCATGGTTATTTACAGTTAGCTAGAATCTATGTACAATTCTGCCAGCCAGAAGGCACCAGGTGATTTCCATTACTTGAAGATCTTGTGTGGAAGGTCTTCCTCTAAAACACGGGCTCACTTCCATTTGTTGAGCCATTAGGGCCCTTATCATTGTCTCTGATCCCCACAAGCAAGAAAATACCTAGTAATTAAATTCCTTGGAAGGAGATATAAACAGATTCTTGAGAGACCTGTAGTGTCTTTACTCCGACATTACCCTCCCCATCTCCAACTCATCACCGTCCTGTTGTGTAAATTTTAGAAAAGTCAACTAAATGATCAGAGCACTCCCCAAAGCCATAATCTGGATGAGTTTTTATATGTAAATATTTCAAATATATATTACGCATCGGTATTTTTGTCATGTTATTGCTAGAATTACACCTTTTGAGTAATATCACAGATGTAACTGAAGGTTCATTCCCATGTTGCCCCCCAACCCCAACAGATGCAATCACTCACACATAGTTGTATGCATTGTGCCCATTCAACAATTATGCTTTTAATATATGTGTGTGTGGTAAACAAGCTTAAAAGTCTTTAAATAACGTATCAACCTATCTTTCCACAAGATTTTTTTTTTTTTTCCTACAAGGGATTGAACTCAGGACCTTGTACTTGTTGGACAGGTGTTTATGCTACTGAGCTATATTGCCAACCCACTAGTTGCTTTCTTCATTCAAAATTATGAGGTTTTATGTTTACTGTAAGTACTCTTAAGGTGCATCCTTTTAACTGTTTATGTGTATAGTTCAATGGCATTAAGTATGTTCACAGTGCTGGGTAGCCATCTCTATTTCTGGAACCTTTCCATCATTCTAAATAGAAGCCCTGTTGCCTTTGAGCAATACTCTGTAGTTCCCCCTCCCTTAGGCACTGGAAACTTCTGTCACTTATTTGTCTCTGTGGGTCTGATTACTCAATGGACCTCTTACATGTGGAACACTGAAAGATCTCTTTTTTAATTCAGTTTTATTTCACTAACATACTGACACATTTCTTTATACCAACTCAAATATATATAGATATAGATAGATATAGATAGGTACATAGATAGATAGATAGATAGATAGATAGATAGATAGATAGATACTGATAAACGTCATTCATCTTCAATAGCATATAGCACTCTCCTGTGGTAGAGACAAATATTTGGCCATGTCTCTATCGATGGATGTTTAAGTTCCAATTATTGCTATAACAAAAATGCTTTCCCACTGGTCAGAGCAGCTTCCTGGCTGGAAGCAGAAGTGCTGACCATGAGTTCTCAGCTTCACCGGAGCTGCCAAACTGCTAAGTTACTGATCTGACTCATGTTCCCTCCAACACAGCACCCAAGTCCCAGCTTTCCATATCTGTATTATCACTGTTAAAATTTCATTTTTAATTTCTGTTTGCTTGATGTGTATGGAATGCTGTCTACATGCTGTTATCCCCTAATATATAGTGAAGCTAAACATCTGTTCATGTTTACGAATCATTAAATATTTTCATATGAAGGTATGCTGTTTATTTATTTAATTCATTTCTAGAGGAGGCACATCCATGATAAATATCCCGCATAGTAATTATTTGGCTGGTCTATAACTTTCAAGTAACTTTGTTAATCATCTCTCATGTCTTTCATTCCTAGGTCATTAGTTTCTTATTCTATCTATACTACAGCTTGTCTTCTACTTTGGTTTACTTTGGGTTCAGTTGTTGTGGTTTGGTTTGGTTTAGTTTGGCTTGGTTTGCTTTGGCTTTGCCTTAACTTTACTTAGGTTTGTTGGGTTAGATTGTTTGGTTGGATTGTGATTTTTTTTCCATTTTCTTGTTTTGGACACTTACTTTAATTTTTTCCTAATTTATGCAAGTAAAACTATACATTCTTGCCTAGGAAAATGTTTTATTCACCCCATAAGCATTGACATGAAGTCCTTTGCACTTCCTTTGCTGGAACTCAGGTCTTCCCTGACCCTATAATGCCAAGTGTGATGCATTTTTCCTCAACTCTTGAGATAATTGTTAGCACTTCTCCCTAGGGACATCAGCTGTAATGCAGGTACCTATGTCATCAGTCTGTGCTCTCGGGCACTGTGTATGATGTTCTGGTTGTCTTTGATTTTTCAATTTGAAGCATTGTAGGTATCGTTTTATTTCTTGAGGGTTTTAGAATGGCATGCTCATATAATCTGAGGACTTTTCCTCACTATGGAAATATTCTCCACTGAGTATCTCCTCCATTCTCTGTTCTGTAGGACTAGGACTATATTGACACTTACTACTGTCACCCAAGCCCTACACACTCTTTTAAAGTGTTTAACTTACAGATTTGTTTCATTTACTTGCAGAATATTTAGTCAGTTATCTCAAATCTACCTGTTCTTATTAAAGTTTGATGCGCTCATGGTGGGTTTTATCCCTCATTTCAGGCTTTGAACATTTAAAACATACTTACCTTACATTATATTTTGTTTTCCTGGGATTTTTTTTTTTCTGCTTGAGTTTAAAAATATGCTCTGTCTGATAACCCAACTCCTTCCCTTGTGTAATTTTGACTATAAACTCATATTCCAAGAGGACTTGTTTGCGTGGGAATCCTTGGCAGCTGATTAGAGAAATCACCCAGGTCAGCTCCCACTAATTACATCAGCATTTCCTTATATGAGGGCCAGACTCTGGTGTTCCTTTAGACTCTGCAAGTGACTGGAATGTGCACCTGTGGTTGAAGCCACTTTTGTAATATCTAGCAGCTTGTGTCTGTGTTCGTTCCCTCGTAAGCCTTTTCCATTTGAACTTCCCTTTTCCTGCTTTTGGGTGGGAACCGTGGTGGGGTAGTACAATGGTAAAATATATATAACATAAAATGTAACACTTTAACTATTTTTCAGTGTACGGTTCAGCCACATTAAGCACACTCACACTGCTTTGCAGCCATCACAACAATCCACTTCTGGGAGCTTTTCCTGACCCAAGCCTGGAACTCTGTTCTTCATTCTCCCCTCCTGGTGACTCTCAGTTTATACTTGGTCATTATAAATTTGATTATTCTTCAGACGTATGCAAGGGAAATCAAAGCAGCTTGTCTTTCAATGACAATTGTTTCACTTAGGATGTTGTCAAAGTTAATTCATGCTGAAGTATGTGATAAAACTTTATTTACATTTAAAACTAAATAGTATTGTATTAAATGAATATACCATGTTTTTATGTCTCCATCTGTTGATGAATATTTTATTTGTTTTCACCTTTTTTGCTAATGTGATGAATGCCATTACAAATACTGCCATACAGTTATCTGTTTGATTCTCTCATTCAAATTACTTGGAATGCATATCAGGAGTGTAATTTCTGTGTCATATGATAGTTCTGCATTTAACTTTTTGAAAAACTTACAAATTAGGGAAATTAAGAAAATTTATTTTCCTGAGGGCTGAAAAATGTTAAACTCCCACCATCAATGCATGAGGGTTCCAATTTTCCTATGTCATCATCATTTATTTTTCTTAAAAAAACATTTATTTTCCTTTAAAAAATGAAAGACACAGCAATCAACACAGGTATGGAAAGGTTGGATAGATGTTTACTTATTACTCTCCTTTTTATTCGGAAGCTCTATACAATTAGGGATGGAAGAGCCTTTGTGCCACTTTAGGCTTCTGAGAAGGCCACACTGAATAAGCCGTACTCAAGTCAACACAGTGTGGGATGGTCCCAATCCTTTGAGACTCTCGAGAGATGCTCCTCTACACTGAGCAGCACTGTGAGTTTGCAACACTGCCTGGAGAAGATGCATTGTTTGCAAACAGAATGCACTGGCTGGCATATAGCAACTGTGATTAAGTTAATGACTAAGTGCTGTTTTAAGGTGGCAAACATCTGAAACCCACATATCTTGCATGCTATTATTTGGTTCTGTAAATGTTTAGACAGCTGGTGGAAGTGTGTCCTGACACTGGTATTAACATCCACTCTCATACAGTGGAGTGCACCAGCATTTCTACCCACGAACTAGTTTTCTTCTCTCACGTAGGTGAAATTCCTCTCTGCTGTCCTAAGGCAAAGCTATCCAGGACTCAGACTCTGAACTTGATGAGCCATTGTTTATGTACCACATAATGAGAAGTAGAGAACAATTCTATTGCCCATGAAAAAACATACACCCATGTTAGCTTCAAGAGGCTATAGTAATCTTCTAGGTCAGCTGCGTTAAACTCCCACTGGCAGAATGCTATTTTCAAGTGAAATATTCTACAAAGTCCCAGTGATTAAAAGAGGAAAAGTAGTGCTACAGCATAGACACAAGTAATTATCCAAGTCCCCAGGAAAGCCTTAAATGTCTTTGCAATAAATACTCAACATCTCGAAAGAGCTTGGCTTAGAAACTATCTTTCCTGGCCTGTGAGATATCTTGAGCTTCTTTGATTCCTCACGGCTCTTGGAAAATAGAATGGAGCCAATTTCCAATTCCTGAACATCTTCAGAATTAGGAGTCAGCAAAGAAGATGGTGAAATGAAAATTAAGACACAAATATTTCCTTGAAATCTGTGTGCAGAAATAGGGAAAAGGAGAACCTGTCTCAAAGAAAATAATCCAAATATGAAATAAAATGGATGTCAGTGGATTACTGGTTAAAGGAAGACCAGTGTGGATCCAGGTTTGGATCTAGGAAGGTACCTGGACAGAAGTGGACGGGCGTCACAAGTCTGCAATCATATTCCCTGCATGTCTGCCTTCTCCCTACCAGGAGCTAGGGACACTTGCACACAAGGTGAAGAAATCACAGAACATGTTGATATCTGTCATCTAAGCTAATATGTGTGATAGATATGAGTGTAGTAAATTACTACTGAGAAACAATGCTCCCAGTAAGGCGGTCCATAGCCAACCAAACCAACTTTGTCTGTAGTATTTTCCACTCACTTCATTAGCTCCCTCTCCACTCCTTGGGGGGGGGGGGGAGAAAAACCATTTCACATCAAAAAAGAAAACTTACCAGATGAACTCTCTCCCACCAAGGATGGGATAGTAATATTCAGTTCTAAAGAAGCCAGAGAAAAGAGGGAAACCTGCAAAATAAGGCAATCAATGATCTTTGGAGAAATGTACAAATTCACAATGTTCTCCAAATCACAAACTACAGGACAAGCACCCCTCACTTACGGATAATGCAGGGACTATGAGAGGCAATAGTCTCAGGAGTCTCAGGAGAGGCCAGGCAGGCAGATCCCAGTGCACATGCAGTTCAATCAACAGTTGAACAAATATTTGTTGGAGTATCTCTGTCTTAGTTACTGAAAAGTCAAAGTCCCAATTCTCCTCCAAGATCCAAGGCAAAGTCTCAACTGTGAGCTCTTGTACAATAGAAAAGTTAAACATATCCAACCTTCAAAGGCACAAGATAAACATTAGCATTCCAAAAGTTGCAAACAACAGGGTAATACAAAACACTGGTACCAACACATGTCCAAAATCCAGCAGGGTAAACATTAAATCCCATAGCTCCAACTGGACCATCCGAGGTAGTCTGTACTGAGTTGTGAACTCCATGCAACTCCGCTCCTGCAGCATTCTTGGTGGTAATTCCCATGGCTTCTCTCCTAGGCTGGCTTAGCTCCCTCTTAGCACGATCCACATTCCTGGATTTTCCAAACTTCTGGGGTTTCCTCTGAGCAGGCTTCTCACACACAGCTTTACACACACTTAAGGGCACACTGCCTGGCCTCCGAGGCCTTCTGCAATGTAGGTGGAAGCCTTTTTAACCTCAGAATTCCTACAGTCTCAGTGCACCTAAAACAACTGCCACATGGATGATACCAAGGTCTGCTGCCAGCTGGAGCAGTAGCCAGGCTTCCTTCTCTCTTAGTCGTAGGGGTCGAGTGCCTGGACTGATTAACACTCTGACCTTGATTACGAGGAATGAATTCTCCATGCCAACACTATTTTGGAATCTGGTTTGGCCTCTGCCCCCATTATGGGACTTGGGTCTCTGTGGCTTTCTTCTCAAGGCAAAACCTCTCTCCTTTGAAATTCTCAGGCTTCAAAGGGTGGAAGGCTGTCACTTCTTGTGATGCCCTCAAGCCATCCTTTTGATTCTTTGGTTCCTTCCCAGCAGTGGAGTTCCTTTTGGCACCATCTTTGTAGTCCACAGCTTTCCTGATGCTTCCTTCCTGGCCAAACCCACAGTATTTTATATCATCCTGCTTGGCTCTTTGCTCTTAATTTTCAACATAAATCTGGCTAAAAGCTGCCAATAACAACCATGCCACTGCCCCAATAATTTGCTGCTTTGAAATATCTCTTGAAAGATTAATCCATCTGCCATGCTTAATCTCAGTCTTAGGCAAAGCCTCAGGGTACAAGCAAAATTCTGACAGACTTTCAGCCAATCCATAGCACAAATCATCTGGAGTTCAGTGACCAATGCTGTCCTTTTTCCCAGAAGAAACCACCTCAGCCTGGTCTTTACAGGCAGGCCTTCTGTCAGTCTTCTGGTCTAAGCTCTGACCAGAACCTCCCCTAAAGAACAGCCAAAGCTTTCTCAGCCTTCACAAGTAGAAGGTCTCTCCAAGCATTTCCAATTTCTCCTCATAAGCCATTCTTTATACCCAGGCTTCAAGCCAGTCTTCTGATCTGAGTTCTGACCAGAACCTCCCAAAAAGAACAGCTGAGGCTTTCCCTGTGCTTCGCTTATAGATGACATCTCTGTACCTTTCCTATCTCTTCCCATATGCCATTCCCAAAAGCTTGTAATCCACATTGTCAGGTATAGCCATAGCAGCAACCCCACTCCTAGTACCAAATTCTGTCTTAGTTATGTTTCTCTCATTGCTGGGACAAATACCCGACATCCAAAGCGAAGGGAGGAAAGGTTTAGTTAGCTCACAGTTACTGGAAGTTTCAGTCCATACTCAGCTGGATCCAAGGCAGAGAGGCACATGGCAGAGAGCAGCGGTTCATGGCAGTGGAACTGCAGCAATCATGACAGAGCCAACCGACCAACCAGGGTAGCAGAGAGCAACAGAGTTAGTCTGTCTCTCTGTCTCTCTTTAAATTACATTAGGCTCTCTGCCTTAGCCTATCCACTTCAGGCTACACCTATATAATTCCCAGAAGTATTCAGACCCATACTCTATCAGTACTAAAACACATAATCCCAGTGATTCATGAGTCAAGTCTCAATCTATAGAAGTCCCCACCCCATGATTGCATGAGGTTTTGGGGGGACAACTAGACATAAACCATAACAATGTCCTAGTCAGAAACCACTTCCATCTGCATTCAGGGGACAGAAGTTAAGGACAAGGGACTCTCCCGAGAGGAACTCAAAACCCACTCAAATCATCCAAGGAGGAAAGAAGAACAAGCTATATTTCTAAAGAGAAACAGACTAATTCAGTTGGGGAAAGGATAAAGTGGAATATAGCTTTGCAAAGGAGTAATATTTCAGGAGAATGATAAATGAAGGCTTTCCCACCAACTAGGAAAGCTTACTGCAAGTCCAAACACATGCACAGCTGGCAAACTTCCCAAAGGGTTAGCGGTGTGCTATAAATTATCAAGCTGTATTAACTCAGTGGAATGCAGATGAAGAAAGTCAGGGAGAAAGTCTGGGTGCAAATGGTCTCTTTAGGAAGCTATGCAGACAACATATGTTAAAAGTCTGAACTAAGGCAGCAGTGGAGAAGGTGGATTAAAGATGTATTTCAGAGGAGAGATGAAAAAAAGTGATAACCAAGGCTGTAGGAGTGAGAGATAAATTGAAAATGTCCCCTGGGTATCTCTGTCTTTCCATCAAACCGAATTGATTTTCTTTCTGTATCTCTGTCTTCATTTGTGCACTACTGGTCACCCAGGGCCCAAAGCAGAGATTTGGGAGACATTCTTAATTCTTCTCTTTTCCTTATCCTGACATTCAACCTAACAACAAAAGCTTTGAAACCTACTGCTGATTCTCTCTTAAACATGTTTACTCCCTTCAAACCCTCTTGACAAGTTAAGTTTTACTGAGTCTGTACTCCTAAAAAATAGAGATGGCCAAGAAATGCCTACTCTTTTGTGTTGAGGAAATGGCTTATTGCAAAGAACTTCCTTCCCCACCCTACTAGATAAAGCCCACAGATCCCCCTAACATTTTTCCGGTGACATGTCCAGGCCCTCCAATTCCCATTCATTGCCTCATAAACTGTTGAAGGAAATGTGTTTGCATATCAATCAGAGTAACATGGCCATATATCCAACTTGACCAAACTTTATTTATTTATTTTTTTTTAACTTTCTTAACCTCTTACGAGTACACACAGGTGTGCACACACGCATAAGCAATACAGGGCTTCTACTTAACATCTCTTCTAGAGGACAGGCTGGCTTCAGGATAAAACAGCCTAGATTTAATATCTGATCACTCCACTCCCACAAGTTTACTCCACATTTCTATATTCTGTTCCTTCCTCCATAAAGGAAAATTGTTTCCTGATTAACTGTGGAAATGCTTGTCTAGTTCACGGTCATCATACTCTGCCTATTGCAATAGTCCCCTGTCATGATACACTCTCTTCTTGCCTAATTTGGATTTGTTTTGTTTGGCACACTGTATCACCCTTGACCAGAGCATCCATATCTCTCTAGAGGTGTCATGGTGGACTCCAAATTACTCCACCACTTCCCTTCCAATTTACAATTTACACTTCGCATCCAGGACTGTACAACATGACCTACCCACCCAACTACTTTCATTTCTTACTGCTTTTCCTTGCTCAGGAAGATGTACCAGGTTTCTTCCCACACCATGGATACACCATGTTCTCTTGTGTTTGAGCCTTCTAACATGCTCCAAGAGATCCTTAGAGACAGACTGAGACATAATACAGATATTGGAAATTCAGACAGAGAATTTAGAATAACTATTAATGTATTAAACGTTGAAGTGAAAGAAGTCAATGCCTGACAATGAGACAGGAAGAGCTAGCAGAGGTGGGTAGAATCTAAGAAAGAATCTAAAGGAAATGCTACAAATCAAAAACACTATAAAAAGTCTGAACACTTCTGCTATGAGCTCATCTATAGCTTTAGCAAAGCCAAAGAAACTGAAGACACCACAATGTCAACTTGCCAAAATGAAAGATGCAGAGGAAAAAAAATGATAAAAAGGATAACAGAGCACTCAAGAGCTGTAGATATATAGCATAGGACATTAGGGAGAGAGAAATTGTCAACTATAGGAATGCCCAGGTATCTCTGCTATGTGTACTAACTAGAACTCTTAAAAAGACATATAAAAGAAAATAAATCTGAAGGTTGAGAGCTTTCCAAAATTAATGACAGATTCTAAAACAAAGATTCAGAAATTTCTGAAAACACTAACTAGCATAAACACAGAAACACACACCAAAAGGAAAAAGAAAAAAAAAAAATCCAGCCTATCTTATTCAAATAGCAGATAATCAAGACAAAGAGAAAATACTTTATCTATAAAAGAACGAGGATAAGAATTGCATGCCAACAGGAAGAAAGAGTGAAATGCTAAAGTATTATTGGAAAGGGCAAAAAACCTCCACCCCAGAATTCTATTTATATCCAATGAAATTAGTTGATAAATTTGAAGAAAACACATTGCTGGTGGATCATAAAGTGGTGCAGTACCTGAGAAAGTCTGGAAGTTTCTAGAACAATTAGACTTAAAATTACCATATGATATAGCAGTTCCTCTCCTTAAAGAATTTAAAGCAGGCATCAAAGGGGTGCTGTATACAATCATCACAGTGAAATTATTCAAAAAAACTCAAACAAGGAAAAAAATCAAGTGCACATCAAAAGATGAATAGAGCCACAAGGTGATGTGCTTCCAGAATCCTATCTGGGATACTCATGCAGGGAGTCATAAATTTAAGCCTAGCTGAAGAAACTTAGTAATTTAGTGTGACAGTGAATCAAAGCCAATTTTTTTTCTTTTACTTTAGAGAAGCCAAGGATACATTATGAATATTTTGGGTTCAACTCTGAAGTCTCCAGGAACAGAGAAAGAGTGAGGAGATAAAAGGAGGAGGAGTAAGTAAGGAGAAAGAGAGAGAGAGAGAGAGAGAGGATAAGTAAAGAAAATGTGACATATACTCATGTTATGGTTTGTGTGTAGGTAACTCCTCAACCCCCCATGTAATTATAAGTAGAGCTACTTCAGAGGTGACTGGGCCTAGACAGTGATGCTGGGGTTCATTTGTGGTGCAATGCCAAGATTACAGGCACTAGCATTAAGGGTGTAAGTGCAACCCATCCTAATGGGGGGCAGCCTCAATAAATGAGGGACAGAAAGAGGCTTATTGCTCAGCTTTTGCTGTTTTTTGCCTTCCATAAACTGTTTCTTCTTCTCAGTGCCTCTCTGACATGTGCCACTCTGTCTTGAAGCCAATGGATTACAGAATGAAACTTCTACAAACTGAGCAGAAATAAACCTTCCTTCCTTTGAATATTTTGTCTCAGCAACAAGAAACAATAACTTATGGTAGAATATTAATCAGCCTTGGAAAAGAACTTGGATGAATCTTGAAAAGTATGCTAAATAGAACAAGCCAGTGAAAAAGGGATGCATGTTTTGAATATTTTTACTACATACCTATTTTAATAGTTAATATCAAAAGTCTAGCAATATTGACCATTGCCCAAAACTCAAAAGATCCAAAAGTTTCCCTGGTCGTAGAAGCCCAGATGATGCAGAAAAATCATTCTAACGCTGAGTCAGGACATCTTTCTGACATCTGAAATGTGTAGAAAGGCCAGAAAATGAGGAGTTCCTGGCAGAACCAAAGGATGGAAGCATGTCGAAGAAACAAAGGAACCAAAAAAGGAGATCTTTGGGGATGTGAACTACTACAATGGTTATAGAAATCAGTATGCAGATTCCTCAAGAGACTAAAACTGGACATTCCATTTCATGCTGCTAAATTTCTTTTTAGGTATCTTCTGGAAAGAGTTGAAGTCATCATGTTGCACCAAGCTATGCATATGCATGTTTATAGCACCACAAGTCACAATATTATCTTAGAAGTAGCCCCTCTGCCAGTAAAAGAATGGGTAAAGACAATATGATATTTGTATATTATGGAATACTACTCTACCACAAAGAAGGATGAACTTGTTATTCGTGGGAAAATGGATGCCCCTGGAGACCATGATATGGAGTGAAATAAACCAGCTGCATAAATTTAAATATCACTTATATGCAATATTTAAAATCAAATGCTTAATTTTTATATTTAAATAAGTAAATATCACATATTTGTGGCATTTCAACAAAGAAATCAGAAACTTAAATTTCTCTTATATGAGACAGCCAAAATATAAATAAACTGCAAAATAAAATATGAATAATAGGAAATGGTGAGATAGATCTTTTGCAAATGGGACACTAAGATGCAACTAGAGACCTTACTCTTAAGTGAAATAAAGCAGACCAAATGTGCAAACATCGTATTGTCTCCTATTGTGAGAACCTGAAAGAGAAAAATGAAATCTAAAGGGTACAATAGATACTGGGAAAAGGGAATGAGCTTATTCAAAAGGAAAGAGTTACTGAGTTGAGAAGGACAGGAGAGGGAGTGGGGGAAAGAGAGAGAGAGAGAGAGAGAGAGAGAGAGAGGATAAATAAAGAAAATGTGGCATATACTTATGGTTTGTGTTTATATGTATATAAGCAGAATGGCTTGGACAACTATACTGTGTGTCCTGCTGGTCTATGGAAAGGAGTGAATAATGTTGAATTTGCTTTTATCTCCTTTTTTCAACTGTATCTCCTTTTTCTCTCCTTAATTTCTTATATTTTTTCTTTTTTCTTCCAAGTTTGCATGAATATATCTGGCAATATGCACAAGTGGTTAGAAGACAATACTATGCATTACAACAAATACTGTGAAATTCATATTATTTTGTTAAGTGAAATTCTGTGTCCATTCTAATTTTTCTATTTCTGTGCTATTCTGTACTCTCTTTTTTTCTGTATTTAGGGAAAGTTCTACAAAGTCTATAGGGTCTCACTACAGAGGACTCAGTGATTCTCCTGTTTTCAGCCTCCCAAGCACTGGGATTACAGCACCACCACGCACAGTCTCAGTCACTGTCTCAGTGCGCCCTCTGGGGGGTGAGGCCCACAGGACATGCCAGGTATCCAACCCTGACTGCTGCACTCTGCCTAAGCAGGTGCTTTAGGATGCTGAGCTATCCGGTTGGCCCTTGTACTCTCTTCAAAATAAAATAAAATAAAATAAAATAAAATAAAATAAAATAAAATAAAATTAAATTAAATTAAATTAAATTAAATTAAATTAAATTAAATTAAATTAAACTAAATTAAATTAAAATAGAACAAAGGAAAATAGGAGATGGAAGGGAGTGGGAAAGACAAAGGAACTAAGATGTGTTGTGCTCACAAGCCAACTTCATGCAACGAAAGCAGTAACGATGTGCTGCAAACAGGGAATACTAAAAATAAAAATACAAAAGAGACACAGGCACTACCTGAAAGGGCTCCTAATATCCAAAATGGGAGTAATTTGAGTAATAAAACAAAAAAACAATACAATACACGGAACAAGTGAGTCCAAACTTGAGTCAGTAATTGAAAAACTGAATAAATGGGAGAGCAACTCAAGTTTTATCATTCTAGACCACTGAAGCAGGCAACCCACCCACCTACAAAGAAGTGCAGCCCAAACCCCAGTCCTGAAGTGCCAGCCACGGGTTGGGTGAGATCCCCCAGAGTGCCACCCTGGAAGGAAGAAAATGAGAGACACTGCACTGTGGGCCAGCCAACATGGCCTGCCTGGGCTAGGTGATAAATGGCGCTAACTCCTGTGGGTAATGTGTCCCTTTGACATTCTGTGGTGGCAAAGGCACTACTCTATGATCTTCCTCCCAAATCCCATATCCTCAACCTAATTATGAGAAAAGCATCAGACACAGTCCCAGGGAGGGTTATCCTACAAACTCTGTTACCAACATTGCTCAAAACTCTCAAGGTCATAGAAAACAAAGTCTAAGCTCTTATGGTAAAGATAAATGTAAGGACTCATGACAACTAAATGTGGTGCTATATTAGGCATACAAGATAAAGGCCATTTCAGACACAACGAGGAAACCTAAATGAAATGTAAACTTCAGTTAACAGTATGTTGACATTTGTTCATCTGTAGTGTCAAAATGTACCACTGTGATGCAAGATGTGAATTACAGGGAAAGCTACAAGGTTATATGGGAATCCTTGTACTTTGCTACTTGGGAGCCTGGCACTCAGTTGGAGTCCCTTGCAGGAAAGTGAGTGCTGCTTGAGGCACAATGTAAGTGAAATGAGTCAGGCCCACAAATTTCAATATCACCCAGCTTCTCCTATATGAAAACCAAAGTACGGATGAGGGGTAAAATAAAAGACAGAAAAAAGGAAACAAGGAGATAGATCTTTTGCAATGGGGAGAGGAACAAGAGGTAGAGGGGGTAGAGAGGAAAGACGTGTAGAAAGAATTAAAGGGACCGACTCCCATGATGACTGTAATCATCACACACTGGAATTATGGACTAAATTTGTTTTTTTTTTT
>PVJA010019411.1:0-38479 GCA_004027025.1 Myocastor coypus | reverse complement strand
TTTGGCTTGTGGTCATCTAACATTTGGCATCAGATACTACTTATATTGCAAGATATTGCTCAATTAACAAGTTCAAATGTATTATAATTGTTTTCTCATCTTGCAGAACACTCATATAACAAGTTACTCACAATACAATGTTTTCAGACAGTGATTTGTCAAAGCAGGATACTGATTTTTTCATTTTAAGAATGAAATTGTGGAGCGCTGTGGATATATACCTCAGCAGCATAAGCATCTCCCTGGCAAGTGCAAGGTCCTCAGTTTGATCCCTGATACAAAAAAAAAAAAAAGAATAAAATACTAGAAATTCTAAGAAATTAGTCTTTCTGTAGTGCCTTCTTTGCAGTTAACCTTTGACTTTTTGAAGGTAAACACACAATTTAAAATATTGATTATATTTATAAGTAAAATTTCACATAAATTTAAATATATTTCTCTTGGTTACTACCCAGAGTTTCCTACAGAACCATAGCATAATACTAATTTCTTGGAACTCAGCATAATGACAAAATGTAATAATGATCTGAGACAATATCTAGTGGATATATTTTCTTCCATTTTAACATAAAATGTTCTTCAACACACTGTATAAAACTGTATTCACCTCAGAAATATTTCTGATTATGTAATCTCAAGTTGTCTTTTTGGTTCTTTTCATTTTGCACCATAAAAAGTTTAAATGATTTGGTTGCTCTCTGTCCAAGTTTTTGAAATGTGTTACAATAACAAACAAAGCACTGTTCTATGGTGCTTTCAAATAATATGTTGTATTGTTAGAGATAATGATAACTTAGCTGGGTTCCATTAGTACCACAGAAAAACAAAATGTCAATTCATGAGTGAAATATGCAAACTGTTTAGTTCTTCAAAATATGAAATGCCACTAGATAGGCAGTTATATTTGCTATATGTGTTCAAATTACCACTGGGAAGAATCGTTTCTCAGCCTTTTGGCTAAGATCAAGTGTAGTACCACTGGGAAGAGGAAGTTAATTAATTTAGATATTATATCTAAAGAATTAAATTCATATTTTATAGTAAAGCAGTTCTTTTATTTTCTAGATGAACACAAATATAATCAAAAAAACAAGTAAATAGTAACTAGCAATAAGTAATAACTAAACCTACTATATAACAGAAAACTATAAATTAATAGATCACAAACTGAATAAGTAGAAAATAATACTTTTAGTACATTATCATAAAACATTTTCTCTTAAGAAAGTCTTTGGGCTTTAATCATGTTATTACATGCAGTATGGTCAATTTTTTCCATGGACAACTCATTTTTGTAAGTGTAAGTTGATTTTCCATTTTAAAGTTTCAATTTTTTAAATTCACACAGTCTTCTCATGAGATGCAATAAAGATTTGTTCACCAGAGTAAAGAGGTCCTTTTTCTTAAAAAAAAAAAAAAAAGAAAAAAAGAAAAAGAAAAAAGTAAATGTTTAGTAACTATCCTTGCATCCAAATTCTCTTCAAATAATTAGATGTGTTTCTGCTGCTGAAATTACTTTGAAAAGATATCGCTCATTTTTACTCCGTGTTTTTCATCAGATATAAATGGTTTTTAAATATTAAAATAAGTGCACAATACATACATATATTAGAATGTCATAGTGAATTTAATTAATTCATAAAATTAAAGGTATTACTCCAAAAATAAAACTTATTCCACTAATGTAAAACATACTTGCATTACGATGTGAAAAATTTACATTTAAATATTTAACTGAGAGGGCCCGGTGGGTTGGCTCAGTGGTCTAAAGCGCCTGCTTGGGAAAGCTTGGACGGCTTCAGAGACCGCAGTTCGATCCCCGGCACCACATGCTGCGCGAGCCCTGCCCTTGGGGCGGGCTGAGCCGGCCATAAAAAAAAATGAGTGAATAAACAACAAAGGTTCTGAAACAAGAAAAAAAATAAATTAAAAAAAATACTAAAAAAAAAAATAAATAAATATTTAACTGAGAGTATATATATATTTAAGATTGCAGAAAGAAGACTATATTTTATTATGGCATAACTATTTTATCCAATTCAATAAATTTGTCATGGGTGTCGAAAAAGAAAAGAATTGAAAAAATTGTTTGCTCAAATTGTTAGAAATTTCATTTTAAAAATTACACTTGATGTATTATATTTAATTCATATATGATAAAAGTTCATATATTGGAAGACTATCTTTTTAATATCACATTAACATGGCATTTAACCCCTTCATAATTCCAATCCTGAGTTGCAAAATAAATACAAGCTCTGTCTGCCAGAATCCCTGAAGGGAATGAAGACAGAAAGATATACATTGTTGCAGAAAGTTTCAAAATCTCTACTCTCTAATCCATGAGTATAATATTCTGAGATTCACTGTGGTACTAAGATTAACAGCTATACAACATTAGGGGGATGTCCTGGAGATTCCATTATTTTATCTGGAAAATGAGACAGTCAAGATTACTGAACTTATTGGTTGTAGGTTTAGGGACTAAGAAAACACACATAAAGAATTAATGTGTAGCCACTCCAGGAGACATCACAATCCTTAACTTGAAATTATACTATAAAGCTACTGTGATAAAATCAGCATGGTACTGGCAAAACAGGTCTCACAATCAATGGAACAGATTAGAAGATGTAGGGGAAAAACCACAAACACACTCAGCCACCTTATCTTTGACAAGGGGACTAAACATGTTCTTTGGAATAAAGATGGACTGTAATAGATGGTACTGGAAATACTGGATTCACACATACAGAAGGCTAAAATAGACACGTCTATTGCCATGAACAAAACTACAGTCAAAATGTATAAAAGATTTAAATATTAAAACTGAAACATTAAATTTTCTGCAAAAGAAAGTAGGTAGAAACCTTAAGGAGGTAGGGCTAGATAAAGCGCTTATGAAACAAGATCAAACTGTATGAGAAATACGTCAAAGAATCAACAACTGCAACCTCCTTTTATTCAGAGCTTTATGCTCATGAAAAGAAATCACCAACAAAGTGAAAAGGCAACCCACAAATGAATAAAATATAGCAGACTGTCCTTCATCAAATGATTCCTATCTAGAACATACAAATAATTAAAATAAATATGGCCTCCAAAATTCAAAGATCCAATCCAAAAATGGCTGTCTGAGATGAATATACAATTCACAAATAAAGGAATGCAATGCTCAACATCCCTAGTCATTCAAGAGATGCAAATTGAAACCAAAGCTAAGATAGCATCTTATGCCAGAAAGAATGGCTATCAAGAATTTAACCAATTGGGGCTGGCAAGATATCTCTGTGTTCTATCTATTTATATATTTATTTTTTATCATTTAAATTTAACAATGGTTATATTACATATTTTCATCATCAGATCAGTTTAGCTTAATAGATATAGTTATATTAAGATTGATCAAACAATCAAACATTAACACTTTCAAAAAACATTACTTTTTTTTTTCTTTTCCCCTTTATTTTTTTAACAGTTGACACATTGCATATTGTCCTCACAATAGTTCTACAGAGCAGTGTGTGGGCATGACCCACCTCCCTATTGATGTTGCTAGGAAAAAAGAAAAAAAAGAAAATTCTTGGGGTTAGGGGGAGCAGGGCGGAGAGGCGGGAAGGCGGGTTCGCCGCAACGCCGGGAGATGGGTTACTTTCTCTTGTGGGTGGGCACTTGGGCGGGCTGGAGACTACTAAGAGCGCGAGGGGACCTCAAGAGGGAATGGTGCGGCAGGAGGCGTGGCCAGGTCTGTCGGGGAGGTTGGCCGTGGGCGGGCCAGGGGCGGACCCGGTGCTACTGTCGCCTCTTTTGCTGCAGCAGCAGCAGAAACCGTGCGGCGGCCCGCGGAGCTGAGAGTTAAGAAATGTAACCATGGAGCATACTGAAAATTCAGTGGATGCAAAATCCATCAAAAATTTAGAAACAAAGATCATACATGGAAGCAAATCAATGGATTCCGGAATATTCTTGGATAGTAGATACAAAATGGATTATCCTGAAATGGGTCTATGTATAATAATTAATAATAAAAACTTTCATCAAAGTACTGGAATGACAGCTCGATCTGGTACAGATGTAGATGCAGCGAACATCAGAGAAACATTTATGAACTTGAAATATGAAGTGAGAAATAAAAATGATCTTACCAGAGAAGAAATTATGGAATTATTGTACAATGTTTCTAAAGAAGATCATAGCAAAGGGAGCAGCTTTATTTGTGTAATTCTAAGCCATGGTGAGGAAAGAATAATTTTTGGAACAAATGGACCTGTTAACCTGAAAAAATTAACAAAGTTCTTCAGGGGCGATCTTTGTAAAGTCTATCTGGAAAGCCCAAACTTTTCATTATTCAGGTTTGCCGGGGTACAGAACTGGACTGTGGCATTGAGACAGTGGTTTTGATGATGACATGGCATGCCAGAAAATACCACTAGTGACCGACTTTCTGTATGCATATTCCACACACCAGGTTGCTATTCCTGGAGGAATTCAAAGGATGGATCTTGGTTCATTCAGTCACTGTGTACCATGCTGAAATTGTACGCACACAAGCTGGAGTTTATGCACATCCTTACTCGGGTTAACCAGAAGGTAGCAACAGAATTTGAGTCTTATTCCCTGGATTCTACTTTTCATGCAAAGAAACAGATTCCATGTATTGTGTCCATGCTCACAAAAGAACTGTATTTTTATTAGTAGAAATTGGTTGATTTTTTTTTAAGTTTGTATGTCAAATGAGGAAACAGTAAAAACGGTACTGTATTTCCTTCTCTAATTGAATACTTCAGAACCATACCATTTCCATAGCAAAAGAACCACTATGAAGCTACCTCAAACACAAAATCAGGTAGTTAGAATTGAATTTAATTAGGAATAAATAAATATGGATATTGGTATAATCGTTATGAAAAGAAATTATTGTAATTTTACAATTTTCATAATTAGCAAAATTTTGTGATGTATGCTATGAATTTTCAAATAATTATGAGGAAGTTAAACTTTGCACTAGTGAATTTTAATGAAACTCTCCCACATATTTAAGACTGTGCATTTTAGTTTTTGTAAGACTAGAAATGATGATATGGACTCGTGTTCCTCAGATGTTGAGGATCCATGGGCATGGTCAAAAGTTTGAACTTTTATTTTAGAACTGATATATGAAAAAGATTCAACTGATTTAAATCAGGATTTTTGTGATGTTTTTTCTCAGCATGAGAAAAAGTCTTATCTCCTAATGGCAAGGAAAGAATATATTTAAGAGAAATTATGAGTAAATTAAATTGCTTCTCTAAAGGCTAACATGCAATATTACTGGAGAGACGGTCATAACTATAAGTTGCTAAGATCTACCAGTATGTTTCTTTCTATTGTTCTTATGTAAATCATATGAAATTTACACAGCAGCAAAATATCTGAAGATCCGTTAGGTAAAAATCACCAAGTATGTTTAGGATGCTGTGAGGAAGTGCTATGAAACATATTAAAATATCATCTATACAGCAAATGGCGGAATGTAACACAAGAACAATAAATCTGTAATTTGCAAGATGGTTTGAGCCTGAGCAAGATGTGGCTCTGTCCACTTTTAAAAAGTCCTGCCAGATGGTTTCTTCAGGACCATACAGTGTGTGTGGAAGATACTCCCAAAGCATGTGAAAAAGCGAACCAAGTGAGAAATTCCTAAAATGGAGCTTTTCTGGAGTCACAAACATTATAATATTCTTTATAGCACAATTTGTAAGCAAATGTGGTATAATGTTCAAGTTTACAATAAGAGGAAAAATAGTGGTAACATTTTGTACCGTTAGCTAAAATAAAAGGATCATAGCACATAGGGCTTTAGGAGCATCCAGTCTGAGCCCCTCTTAGAGAAACTGCAGGCCCAAGCTCAGATCTAGCTGGGAAGGCCAGGCTCCAGGCTTCCTGGCTCATGGAGTCAGCCGTGGCTGGCTGCACCTGTGTGTTTCGCTTCCTTTCAGTCTGACATTTCATGTGAACTTCCTTTTGGCTCAAAGAAAGGCATTTACATTTATAATTGACAACTATTTGTTTTAATAAGATCTATTAGCTTTTTCTAAGTAAATGTAGCACGTAATGATATCCTAAGATGGACTTCTGCGTGGCAAAAGTTTTGTAAAAGTTTTTTAATTTGAATTTTTATTTCCAAACATAAATTGAAACTTAAATTAAAAAAATAAAATTCTTCTCTTTGAACTAAGAGGAAGCAGATTCATACACAGTCCAATGTTCTACAATTGCAGTGGGCCACCAGTGAAGCTTGCAATGTTGGAGGCTATTGAGCCAAAACTTCTACAGCTCATCTCATCAATCTAGCTCTGTGTTTCATGCATTGTAATTAAGCTTCTTTTTTGCTGGGTGATCAAGGGCAAGTCAAAGCAAGACCTGTATAACAAAACATTCATTTTTTGTATCTTCCAAGGTCAAATCCCCTCAGAATTAAATATCATATAGTCTCACTAATATAAGAACTTTAAAGAAGAAAATAAGAACTTAAGGGCATAAGACAGCTGAATTTGTTATGGATTAAACAACGAAGTGACTGGAAGCAGATAAAGGAGAAATCATATCAAGAGCAAAATCATGCACTTATGTACACAGGGCGAATCAGATATTGGTCTTAAGAAGCTTCAAAAGGTTCAGCATATTGATTATAGCACAATGTAATGCTAAAACTATGTTTGGAGTACATGTCACTCTTGTCTTTTTGTTATATACTGCTCCTTGTGTAAACTCAGTTACTGTCATTCTATCAAGAGTAGTACTTGAAAGTAAGAGACTGGGCCAAATACCATATTCTTGAAAGGGTACAATTTTGTATTTCCTTGAATTTCCAAATATCTGTGTAAAAATTGTGTAACTGTTTATATCACATTGTATGGAATGTTATTAGAATATCAGTGATGGTCAGACAATATCAATTCCAAGCTAAGTCAAAGATGTTTAATATTCAGAAAGCCAGTGATGATAAGCTCAAGTACCTATGTTATAGAGTAATAATATCACAAAGCTTTTCTGCTGGAGGGTTGAGAATGTAAGTTAACAGACCAAAAATTGGAAAAAAAAGAAGTTCTATGAAGATATCCAATATTTTGGCCCTAGCTTTTCAAGGTCAGTAAAAACTCAGGATATAAGAGAACATATGCTGTAATATCCTACAACTCAAAGGTGTCCCAAATTTTCTGGTCAAGGAGATTATGGGACCTCAGAAGAAAGGGATAAATGAACTATAGTGCATCTAAAGAGAGTCAACCAGGGAAAAACGTTCTCTCAGGCTTTCACAGCTCTGTGTTCTAAAGCACCTGATTAGGCAAGCTCTCAGCATCCACAGTTCAATCCCAACACCATATGCTGTGCTAAGCTCTTCCTCAGGGCTGGATGAACCAGCCAAAAAAAGTTAACCAATAACAAATGCTGGAGAGACTGTGAGCTGAATTTTACCCTTTTCCACTATTGCTGGGAGTCAGGCTGGTACAACCATTGTGGAAATCAATATGGAGATTCCTCAGAAAGCTAGGGTTGCAGGTCTCATTCAAGCCAGCTATTCCCTTCCTAGGTATTTTTCCAAAAGAACTGATATCATCTTAGCACAGTGATATATGTCCAGTCATGTTTATAGTAGTACAACTTGCCATAGCTAAATCTTGGAAACAACCCAAATACCCATGAATTGAGGAATGGATAAAAAAGATATGGTGCTCTTACACAATACAGTATTGTTCAGCTATTTAAAAAAAGATTAATTTCAGGCTGTTAGATAAATGGATGCAGCTAAAGCATATACTTGTAAGTGAAAGTAAATCAGATCCACATGTGCAAACATATTATCTCACTAGTGTGAGAACCTGAAAAAGTAATTAAAATCTAAAAGGTATGATAGATACTGTGAAGGGAAAGAATTTGATCAATGGGAAGGAATAACTGGAGTGAGGAAAAAGACAAATGTAAGAAGGGGAAAAAAAGGTATGTTTATGTATAGACGCAGAATAGTTAGAATGATTGTGCTGTCAATTTCTGCTGGTCTTTTGAATGGAGCAGTTCATTTTTCATTATTTTTCTTTTTATTCTTTTTACTCTGTTTAGTTTCTTGCATCTTTTTGTTATGGTTTTGTTTTGCTTTGTTTTTTCTTTAAAAGAGTCTTGCAGGGATATCCAGATAGCTTGGTGGCTTAAAGCATCGGAATAGGCAGGCTCAGGGACCAGGGTTCAATGCCGAGCGTCTTATGCTGGCCTTGCCCCTGGGGCATGCTGAGATAGTGAATGAGACTGGGCATGGTGGTGCACACCTGTAATCCCCTCATTTGCCAGGCTGAAAACAGGAGGGTCACTATGAGTTTAATCTGTGCAGTGAGACCCTGTAGACCCTGTAGTAAAAACATAAAAAATAAAAATAAATAATCTTGCATGTTTATATCTAGTAGGCTGAGCAACCAATTTGAATATAGTATTTGTATTGTTTCAAATGCTTTTTTTCTATTGCTATTTTCCATTCTTTGGAAAATAAAAAAAATTAAAGAGTTAATGTGTGGCAAGCTTCAAAAACAAAGCCACTGTATTGTTTGTTTCTATTTTATTAGAGGTCTCCCATGTAAGATGTATTTGCCAAAAGGCTGGCAAGACTGCCTGAACTCTGGAAAGCCAAGTCCTATTTTCTTGTATCTGGCTATTTCTTTTTTTTTTTTTTTAATTTTTATTCTTGTTTCAGAACCTTTGTTTTTCTATTCACTCATTTTTATGGCTGGCTCAGCCCGCCCCGAGGGCAGGGCTGGCGCAGCATGTGGTGCCAGGGATCAAACCGCGGTCCCTGAAGTCACCCAAGCTTCCCCAAGCAGGCGCTCTAGACCACTGAGCCATCCCGCCGGGCCCCATATCTGGCTATTTCTCCAAGTTTGATTTTGTATGAGTCTCCAGAAATTTATTGCACTGGTAGAGCTCTCTTTGAAATTTCAGAATTTTAAGCCAGCCAAGCAGCTAAGTGAATTAAAGCACCTGCAAGCAGGCATAAAGGTTCGATCCTGCCTGCCAAGCCAGTACTGTCTTCTAGGGTGCACTGACACAACAATTGAGGCTGTGTTTTGTGGCATGTGCCTGTAATCCCAGCTCTTGGGAGGCTATAAACAGGTATATCTAGTAGTGAGACCCTGAACACCGTGTTGATCCTTCCATAAAGTACAAAAATAAATAAATAAATAAATAAATAAATAAATAAATAAATAAATAAATTTTTAGAACTTTCTCCCAGAAGTAGAAGCCATGGTGCCTCCTCAGGTGGTGCATAGCTAGTGTTTCTTCTGAACATAGGTATGCTAAGGCAGGTTTAACAAACTTTTCTTCCAGATTTTCAAATTCCGTGATGTGTTACACTCTGGACTCTAAGAAGCTGTCGACCTAAAGCCTAAAACTAATGACCTGGAAGGATAACAAGGACTTGAAACAGCACTATCAAGCTCTCAACTGTCATTGGAGGGAGGACTACATGGACCTTTAAAGTTGTTTCATTGAAAGGTTCGATGGCATATTTCTTCTACTCCCAAGAGTTCCAACGTTACCACTCCTGGGCCTTGCTACCACTTGCAGGCAGCACACCTCCTGCACACTCACTACAGTGGTATAAACAGGTACCCTGAAATGTATTGAGAGAATATGTTTTTTGATGATTTCCTATCCTACGTTTCCTGAGGCCTGCTGCTCATAAGCAAGAAAAACTGTTTGATATATAAATAAGTTTTTATGCAATTATTTCAGAAAAAAGTTATGCATTTCTTTTGTTTTGTTTGAGAAATGATCTGATTTGGTTGGTAATTGCTTGCCTGATCAAGAGCCATTTCTTTCATGGTTAAGCGAACATCAACTTGATTCAGTCTGGCCCGTTTTAAATATCACCAAAAGTGAATAGCCTCAATTATGACAGAAAACACATTTCCTGACATGAAACAATGACCAGAAACAGATTTGTTAGTCTCAAGAAGCATGTATCCTTAAGGTTGGCTTTACACGCTGTTCTTATCTGAACTCTATCCTTCTACACTCACATACGTAAAGATATTCTTCTTCAGTGAGTTGCGAAAGCAGTCTTGGAAAATCCTTTCTATGTTATCTCTTAAAAAATGCTGGAACCTGTGAATTAGAGTAATCTTTTTGACATTAAAACTCTAAACAATATTTAAGAAAGTCAGTAACAGCAAAACAAATCCTCTATAGCATTTCTTGAGAAAGGAAGTAAATGTATATAAAACTTGCAGAGTATTGCTGTCCCTTTTAGACATTTATAACTGTCACAGGAAATAATCAAGGAAAAGAGATTTAGGTACAGTCAAGTCTGATTTAGAAACCTCAGGAATTCCTAAATGACTGCAGAAACTTTTCAAGCACTTAACCCTACAATGTAATGTCCAACATTTGTTAGCAACATATGGTCTTATTTGTCTCTGGTTTTCCAAGTAGGGTTTGCACATGCATTTACCTCATCCTAGGGTTACCTTTCTTTCAAGAGGTATCTGGTTCTTTTTTGTGACACATAATTTCACAGCAAGTTAAGAAATTCCCAGATGGCGAGGGTCTCACTTGTTCCTTGAACGTTATAATGATTCCTATTATGAATGGTAAAGAAGCTGAAACTCTGGGCCCAGTTAAACTGTACTAACCTGGAATATTTATTCTCAGAGTTTCTTCTTTTCAGAATAAAAAAGAGTATTGATTTTTGGTGCTAATAATATAATTTCACATAAAATCATGGCCCTTTTTTCTATATTCTTTCAAGTCTTATTAATATATATTTCATGTACACAATAATTACACTTCTCTCGGAGATTTGATACAGATACTTAAGTCATCTTAATTGCTTTTACTCCCCCCTCCATCTCTAGATCTCCTTCCCATTTTTTCTGAGGTTTCTTAAAGAATAAAAACAATAAAAATAATCAACCATGTTCTATTTTGCATGAGTAAAGTCATCTAGCAGATGTGTGTGTGTGTGTGTGTGTGTGTGTGTGTGTTTCCTTTCAGCGATCTAAAGTTTGGATATATAACGTGTTGAAAATGGAAAAGGCACTAGTTGCTAAGAGTTTCTGAGCTTAGCAGAACACTGAACATCCAGTCAGCCTTTCTGAGCTTTCTGAGGCTCAGTAGGTTGCTCAATGAGATACACAGACACAAAACAGTAAGCCAACAAGAACCCAGGGTTGAGTTGTAGAAGTGTTAGCTAAGGAATGAGAAATTTTCCATATTATAAGTGTTTGGAGGATTTTTCCAGCTGCAAATGTTCCTGTTTATGATAGAAATAAGTTCTTTACACTTGAAAGTCCATCTATTTCTGCTTGGATGCAATTTTACCCTAGAAATACATTATCCTATAGACCAGACACAGGCTCAGCTAAGCATGACTACACAGCATGGCTGAAGGATGTTACTGGTTCCCAATGCCTTAAAAGCTAAAACCTAGGGGGTTTCCTGCCTTGCTATGAGCCAAAGCATATATTTCTCTTGAAAGGAGCAGCAGGTAGAATCCACCCAGGAAGTAGTAAATACAGCTCCAGATGCTGCTGATCAGAATGTCAAGTTTTCTTATATAGGGTGCAGGCCACTCTCTTTAGTGTCTTCTGAAGAGCAGATCCAAATAACTGGCATGAAAGATGCAATCCTAGAATGTAGTTTTACCATCCCATGCCTGGCCTCAGAGCAGCCTCATTATTACTTCGTTCCTCCAGGTAGAAGCTTTGGCCTTACTGTAAAGGATGTGGCTTATCTTTGGATACTTCCTACATAAAGTTTCCCCTTAACCCATTTGTTATGTTAGCTATCACTAGGCAAGTCTATAAAACCAGGGAGGTTCAATGGGAGTAAAAATTGTGTTTTTATCTTCCTCTGAGGTTTTGTTGACATAATACTGAAACCACTAATTCTTAGGAGACAAGAATTGGATGTTATTACTACTTAAAATCAATGAAGGCTAGAGTTGCACCATCTATTGAAAGTAGGTTGTAATGATATAAAGGGCCAGCAATAGTACTTGTCCTAGTCTGGAATCCTGCAAAAAGGCACCCTATCCTAGGAAGCTATTTGTTCTTTGTATCAAGCTTGACAGTGTAAGTTTAGAGAGTCAGGGTTTGAGGGGGAAAGATCCATGTGCCTCACTAGACGGTAAAGACTGTGACACTGGGGAAATCTATTGTTGAGTGTGCATCTGGTCTAATGCTGTGATCAGACGTGCTTTCTTTTTAAGCACTTCCCTAAGAAACTCCAGATCTTGGAGACAGTTTTCTAAGTAATGTTTGCAGTAACTCCATTTCAGCAGGAGTGGCAAAGCATGCCAAAAGATACCTTCCTCTTTTATTGATTCTTTTTTTTTTTTCTCGCAAGATCTTAAGCTGATAAAATGCAACTGTAACACATGCCTATAAAAGCATATACACACCTGCCTTCAGGGTGAGAGACTATAGAAAGTACCTGACGGGGTAGAAACATCAGTGTGATAGTGATGGTGACAACTGTACACCTAACTTCACAAGAAGCTGTGCCCTGTTATTGGAAGAGAAAATGGAAAAATAAGAAGTAGACAAAGAGAGATAGGGAACAGGGCAAAAAGAAAACAAAACAGAAAAAGAGACACCAAAGAATACAAAGAGGGTGAAAAATACAAAACAGATAAAAACACAAGTTGAATGACAAAAATGTACTGTAAAAAATCAAATTATGTTTATACAAATAAAGAAATAGAAATACACACACAAATGTATGAAACATTGTGGGCTGAGGGAGATAACAGAGATTCACTGATAGTTCAATAATCAGGTGATAATAACTGTTACACAGTTTTACACAGAAATTTAGAAATCTAACGATATACAAAATTGTAGTCAGTCAGCCCTATGGCATTTTTCCTTGTCTCTTACTGTCTTTTAATATCTTTTTTTTTCTTTTCTTATAAAACAACCATTTACTTGAGAGAGAGAGAGAGTATAACAATAATCGAAATTACACTAGAAGCAGCACACATCTAAAAGTCCAGAAATACAGGCATTCCAAGAATAATTTTAGAGTTATACATTGTTATCCTAACAGTGAAAAAACTGTTGGAGGTTCTTCAGACCATTGTCTAATTCATCCTGTGTATATAAGTTCATAGTTTTTCTTCTGTCATGTTTCCTACATTGCCCCTAACCACCCAGCAGAAAAGTGTAACCATGAACCATAAAAAGTAAAGCTAGATTAGTATACTAAGCTGTAAAGGCCTTAAATCAACAGCTTCTGACATTGCCAATTCTACCAATAAACCACTAGGATTATGGAATATTGGACAATGTATACAACTCTTAATTCAATGAGAAGAAATTTTTTCTACCAATAATGATCAGAAAAATTATCATGACTGTATCCTGTACTTTGAATAACTACTATAAGGACAACAATATCCACTGTATTAATTATGAAGGCTGTACTACTAACATGTTTTGAAACTGTTTATTGGTATATCTTATTAAAAGTAATTTCAAAAAATGAAAAAAATTAGGTGGTACCTCTGCAACAGCATGACTGAATCTGTTTCTTCTAGTGAGCTTAAGGAGGAACATTGGGATCACCATCTAAGTAATTCAACTCAAGCCTATTCTAGTGCACATAATTCTACTATAGTGGCTCCAGTTTGTCAATACACCATTTATATGAAGAGATAACAGTGAATATATGTTAGGTAAACTAACTTTTATATTCAAAATCTCTGTCAAGACTGACTTTCAAATATTTCCTATGTCAAAATAAATGATGGAGAAGGGAAGGTAAAAATTCAATCAAAGAAAATAAGTCTCTCAAGAGAAATGTTAAACACTTTATATATTTCTTCATATATAGTTAAAAACACAAATATATGTTCACTTTCAAAGCAAACACAGCCAGGCGTGGTGGCGCACGCCTGTAATCCCAGCATTTGGGAGGCTGAGGCAGGAGGATCGGTGCAAGTTCAAGACCAGCCTGGGCTACGGAAGTGAGCTCAAGGCCAGCCTGAACTGCATAGCGAGACCCTGTCTCAAAAAGACAAAAAAAAGCAGACACAAACACACATACAAGAACACCTACTATCAAGTTTTTAACTTTTTTATCTTATATAGCACATGGTTGCAATACATAATGACTACATTCTGTGTACAAATTTGATACATATATGTAATTTATCTTGATTTTTATTATGTTCCCCTTTTATTCCTCCCACCTCCCCACATCTCTTCATCTACTTCACACTTGCAAAAGATCTATTTCCAATTTATGTTTCTTTTATTTTGCTCTATTTCTATTTTTGATTTCTCATATAAGAAAAACCAGGTGATACATATACTTGTATATGTGTTTATTTCACTTAACATTATGAAATTTTGGGAGGGTGCTGACTGAGGCTGCCTTAAGGGCAGGTCTCATGCTCTTTTTGTGGATGGGAACTGAACTGCGGTCCCCAGTGCCAAAGAGACTTTGCTGAATCATTGCTTTAACCAACTGAGATACCTGGCAGGCCCCCTCAATATTATGATGTTAAAAATTTCTTCAAACTAAAAAGGCTAGAAACATCACAGAATATTCGTGGATAGTGACAGCAAAACAAAGAGGTATGTCTAAGTCTCTGTTAGACAATAGAAGAGAAAGGAGCAAATATGTGTAAGTCAATGAAAATTAATAAAGCATTAAGTCTGTTTTTTTATTTTATGTTTAAGTCTGTTTAAATAGAAAGTAATTGATTATATTACAGTTCTGAGGCAAAAGTTCTCAAAATTAATATCCATGAAATAGAATATAACAACAAAAAATCAATTTTGAAAACTGATACCAAGTATCATTTACTAAAATACTAGCACATGGAATTGTGTAATACAGCTATTTGCCAAAAAATCATTTACATTATTTCCTTAAAAATTAAATAATCACTTTCATGAGCAAAGTGCATATATATGACAATATATATGCATAATATAACATGGGAAAGTCAAATGTATTCCAAGTTTCTATCAACCTGTCAGGATTTTCACATGGGTCAAATATTAAAGAAAGGTGTAAAAGATAAAGTTTAAGAAATAACAATTATGGGGCCAGCAAGATGGTTCAGCAGTCTGAAGTGCCTGCTTAGGAAAGCTTAGGTAACTACAGGGACCATGGTTCAATCCCTGCCAGCACGTGCTGTGCCAGCCCCACCCCACATGGCAGGCTGAACCGGCCATAATACAAAAAAAAAGTACCAATTATTTATCTGGTCTCACTGAGATGATTTATTAGAAGCAATAGCCAGAGTGAGATGTTTCCAAGATGTATATTATGGTATATGGACCCAGTATTTGGATTCTATTTACTAACACACCTAGAGATTTTTTTCTCCCTCCCATATTTGTTCATCTTCCAGGAATGAAACATGGTGAATACTGAGATTTTTTTGTTGCTTTTAGTAACTCTTTTTATATCCTTCCTTCCTTACTTAGAACTATTGTTTTATTATTAAAATCACATTTTCACCTTAAAATATTGACCAGTATACTCTAATTCTGTAAACACTTTTCATGTAGTAGCATCTTTTTCTCTAGAATAGCTGAAAAGACTGTGTGTGGAAATAGCACTGGTTGCCGTTAAGTACAGACAATGAAAATGTTTGCCTGCATTTGATGTTTTGAAAAACTTAGAAACATTCTTCATTATAGTCTCAAATATGTCATGTCACTAGTTGTCTTATTTACTCTTTTCTTGTTGCTGGAACAGATACCCTACACTGAAAATGAGAGAAGGAAAGGTTTATTTAGCTCGCAGTTACTGGAGGATTCAGGACACTACCCCAGCTCTACAAATCTGGAATACAAGCTGGAGTGCTGCTGCTGTGTCCAGGAAGACCTTTGGACATCTCTGAGGGAGTCCGCTGCCATTGAGGGGTAGAGCATGCTGTCAGTTTAAGGGTTCACACTTCTCTGGTCATGTCCCTCAAGCCTCTTGCTGCTCCTAGAGCTGTGTCTGTCCCATGACTTACAGGAGGCTTTGGAGGAACAAATAGACACAAGCCATAACACTAGTGAAAGCCCTGATCAAATGGATGTCATAATGAGAATGTGATATAAAGCCTTTGACATTCTGTTCACGTGTTCTGGGTAAGTTTGGCGAGCTATAAGTATAAAGAGGAGAAAATACATTGAAATAAATTATGAGCATGAGATTTGCTGAGCTCAATCTGTTAGTCGAACATTTCATTTTTAGCTGCAGGAAGTGTTTCATTGCCCTGAGGACTGCACAAATGACACAGAGCCAGAGGAATATGGCCCACTGATCTGACGTTAAGATTTTGAATGTAAAATACAATGACAGTCATTTGTTGAAAAATTGCATGGAAGGGATAGAAAGCAAATTTTTCCTGGTTTTAGAGAGAAACAATGATTCCTCATAAACAGTACTTCCCCAACAATTAATTCTTGGAATAAACTTTGTATATCTCTGTTCAAGGGATCAGTTCTGGTACTATTTTGCTACATATCATATTTATTTATTTTGGTGCCAGTGTCTTGTGTGCTGCTCTACCACTGGGTTACACTCCAACATCCCTTTCCTTTTTGGATGGCCCATTAAAAATTGTACAAAAAAAGAATAAAAATAAAAGTGTATTTTGTAATCTTTTTTGTACAGTGCTGTATATTTTGTTCATAGGGCCTCATTGTCTTTTTTGTGCAATATACATTGACTATACAGTACTATGATTTTTGCTGAATGTACTGTATTGCAGTTTTATGCTGTGCTCTATATTGAAAAATATACATATTTATAGAGTAAGATGTGGTTTTTTGATTCACATATAATAAATAATTATTGACTTAGGATATTTATTGTATCCATCACCTTAAACTTTTAACATTTTTGTGGTGAATACATTCAAAATAATTTCATGAATTACTTAAAGTTATCAAATTGATGTCCGTACTGTTTCGCACATGTAGCATACTTTCTTTGCAATTGATGTGTAAAGCAAATTTTACAGCAATTTTGAGTCAAATTCTTATCTGGGGAAAAAAGGAATATGAACAAAATAATAAAAGGAGATTGGTGAGCCGGGTGTGGTGGCGCACGCCTGTAATCCCAACACTTGGGAGGCTGAGGCAGGAGGATCGGTGTGAGTTCAAGACCAGCCTGGGCTACAAAAGTGAGCTCAAGGTCAGCCTGAATTGCATAGTGAGACCCTATCTCAAAAAGACAAAAAAAAAAAAAAGATTGGTGGTAAAGAAAAAATAGAGATGAATAAGTCAAATTTAAATGGCTACAAATTAAATTTCACATACCACAAACTCAATCATTGAAAAATTATTACTTTCAGAAATACTAATTGGTGCACCAGTTAATAGGCAGCTGTAAAAATATCAACAGAGCACAAAAGGTGACAGAAAAAGCACTGTGTTTGACTAAAGTTCAATGTTTTAATAAAGACTATTTGAGGACTGAAAAATGCAGCATGAACTTAGAGTATTAACAATTTACATTATGCCAAGCACTCAGAGGGAGCTCAAGGGTCAACATATGACACCTATTCTTTTAATTATTCAGTTCATTATAGCATATACCGACATCCTGAATTATTGTTTTTTTTTTTACTTATTTTTGCTTTATTCATTTACACTCTTCATAATTAACCAAGAATAAAATCAAACACATAATGCTGGAATTAAATTCCCATATAGACATTCCTCATTTAGTGACCAAATTCTGTATCTTCAAGTAGATTTTTAGGTCTCTAATTGAGGAAATAAGCCAAGCATAGTAGCACACACATATAATCCCAGCACTCAAGAGGCTGACTTGGAGAGGGTCATTGTGAGTTTCAGGACAGCCTGAACCACATAGAGATGCTCTCTTAAAAAGCCAACAAAGTAAAATAAATAAGTAAATGAGGAACTGTGTATAGTATGTAACTGACAATGTTTAGAACAAAAAAAAATCATCAAAGGAAACTCCAACTTGATGACTTTGCATTTATGTGCATAACTGTTACAATAAGTGCTATAATATAGAGCAGAAGATAAAACTACAGCAATATAATGTTTAGTACATTCAGTGAGAATTATAATACTGTATGAACAATGTATATTGTTTGAAAAAGACAGTGCAACCTTATAAATAATATTTATACAACTTTACAAACCAGAATAAAAACGTAAGTTGTAAGTTACATGATTGGGCAGTAAGTCAGAACAGTGTGCCTATGTCCTAAATCTGAACAGTCCTTAGACATGTAGGTCATTAAATGAGGATATGTGTAACTACTTGAGTCTTAAAATATCTAGTAAATTTAAATTATGAAATGAGTGGCCACAGTGATGTTTAGAGGAGCAAGTTTGTAATAGTCAATACTGGAAAAACCCAAATGCCTATCAACCAATTAATGGAAAGAAATGTGTTTTTAATACAGTGGAGTACTACTCAGCCACAAAGAAAGATAAACCTGAGACATTTATTGCTAAAGGGATGCACTTTGAGACAATAACTCTTCAGTGAAATAAATTAGTTGCATATGCATAAATATTACATTGTTTCTCTGTGGTGAGAAACTGAAAGTATAAATAAAATCCAAAATATATAAAAAATTGTGAAATAGAAAGATATTGTTCACAGAGAAAGAGAAATGGGAAGAAAGGAATGAAAAAAAAAACATGAGAGAGTGGCTGTGGAGATAGCTTGGTGGTCTAAGCACCTGCGTGGCAAGCACAAGGACCCAAGTTTAACCCTAGGTACCACATGCCATGCTGGCCCTAGAACCCCAGATGTACAAAGCTAGCCCCTAAAGTGAGCTTGGTGGTACACACCTGTAATACTAGCACTAAAGAGGCTGAGATAAAAGGATCCCTACAAGTCTGATCTACACAGAAAGATCCTGTAACAAATAAATTAATTAAAGAAAAAGTGTTTGAAAAAGAAAACAAAAGGACAGTATGAAAAAAAAAGCTTTTCACATAAGGAGAGGAACAGCGATTAAAGGGAAAGAAGCGAAATAGGAGGAAGGAAAGATAACTAAAACATATGATGTACAGGTACAAGTTCACTATATTGAATATGAGCATTAAGTACAATGAAAAGCATAATAAAAAGATTGACAAATACAGTTGCATGTTTTTCCTATATTTTGATGAGAATGAAAACTATAACCTACCTTTTGAATTTGTTTTAGGATTTAACCAAAGGTTGGAGATACCAAATTTCTTCTTCCAATGCAATATCGAGCTCCAGCATTTAGAGTTATCTAGTTGCTAAGTTGATAGAAAGAGTAGCACATTACTGAAATTAACTTGCAATATCCATCTGTTTAATATTGTAAGGACCTAGGAGGATTTAGTACATTTTAGATTGTACTAAGTCATTTGCATAAATAATTTGCCTAAGCTCTCAGATACATATACATTAATTATAGAAACATAGTCTGTTACAAAGGTATCAGAAACAAAATCTTGGAAGGAAATAAAAATTCAAAGCAGTATCAAAAGTATACTTGTATATGTTTTCTGAGAAAGCAGCAGTATCAGAATTTGAATCCCAGCTGTCTGAATTCAAATTCTATCTTCTTACTGCTTAAGCTTTATTGCTATTGTCATAGTCACAGGCGCTCGTGTAGAAATTCAAATTCTTTGTCCAGAAAGTCAATTTGTTATTCAGGGTTTACAAATCTGAAAGAAGCTATAGCTTAAAATTTCCTATTCAGAAAGCCAGTTGTACTGCGAAAGGAGAAAAAAGAAGTGATGAGCAAGAAAGGAGTCTTTCAAATTTTTGCTTACGTGAATATATTGCTCAGGATTCTTTTGCTTATAAGAGATAAAATCAAGCTGAAACTCCGTGTGACTCTTTGTTTTCACATAGTTTAGTTAGTTCAGGCAACATTGAATTTAGGTGCTCAAATGATGCGAGGAAGCCAACGCTGCATATCATCATTCTGGTTTCATTGGGGTTCATTCTAGGAAAGATTTTCTCAAATAATGGCAAGAACTTGTAATGAGCAACTCATTTCACGGTCGCATTCCTTAACCTTGGAGCTGAGCCAAAATATAATCATGAATAGTGAGGATCAAAGGAGAGGAAGACTAACAGTTATAGAGAATACTCTCCATCAGAGGTCCTTGTACTTACCAAGTGGGGGAATATGTAAATCCCTACATATATAATTGAAAGATTTATTTGTTTTCTTTCTTTCTCTGTAAATTAAATGTAGAAGTTTGAATAATCTATACTACATATATGGAAATCTAGAAAGGCTCTGAGTCTTTGGCTTACCGCATCAAACTTTCTAACAGGCCGTTTTTCGCTTACGTGGACATCTTCAAATGTCAGATCCTGTCTATACAATTTCCACAGCCACTCCTTACATTCAAGGGTAAGCATGTTTATGGGTATTTCTGGATAAAACATAGATAGTGCTCACAAAATAGTTTCAGTTGTAGAGTGTGAATTACCAGAATTAATGTAAGTTACTAAGATCCCCAATAATTCAGCAAGTGAAAAAATTTGGAATGATGATTCTAAGACATGTGAAATTCTCCTCCCAAATGCAAGTTGATAGTAATTAGCTGCAGCTTAGTCCAACCCACTCACAGGGAAAAAACAGAGCAACATTTATCCCAATATGATGTAATCAGAGAGTTATGAAATTGGGAATTGGAAAAGCTTGTGTTACACAAATATAAAGATCTCAGTGACTACAAAAGATCTGGCTTACATTTATGTAATAAATACTATGAGAGAGGCATTTCTTCTAAGAAAAAAACCTGTATCCCAAGATATACTATTTTCTTGACTTATGAACATCACACCATGTAGTAGTCTGGAAAAAAACAATAGAAATTGTAGCAAACACATATTGCTTCATTTTAAAAGAAATTTCTATTTTGAAAAGCCTATGAATGTGGAGTAAAACTCATAGGGAAAAGCTAATTTCTGAATACAAGGCACTTGGTCCGGAAAACAGGCAGATCTGGAAATGCTCTTTGTCACATTTCAATGAACATCTATCTTCACCATGAGACAAAGGAGAACGATACTTGTCCATTCTCTCTTCAACAACATGCAAGCTGTAAATAATCCCATGACCTGATATGCAAGATGACTGTAGCCCTTACAGTCATCCAGTGGCCTGAAAATGTCCTTGCTGTGGTCTAATACTGCACCAACACAGTAACTGTCAGCACAGTTTCTATCACATGGAAATCATGCCAGTTAATCATGAGATTAAATAATCATTAATAATAATTAATCATACTAGGAATACTTGCAGTTAAATAGCTAAAATTAAAAATTTACACAAGTCTTTTCCTCTTAAACTTCACCATTAAGGTTTTATAAATTGAATTCTCTTCTTATTTTAAGTGGAATTGCATTGTCTCTGAATTCCCTTCGAGCAAATGTGTTAGAGTACAGGAAAATCTTTCTGGAAATATGAAAATATTAATCAAACACAACCTGCAAGTATTAGGAATACTTCATTTCTTATTTCTGATCAAAATTAACTTCTCAAGTCTCACGCACACAAGAAAGCATTTCACATCACCATTTAAACACGTTCCTTCCAAATGACAATGTCTCTTTCTGACACAAAGAACATCTTAACCCATTTTTAGGAAAAGTGAAACTCAACCCAGGAAGATATTCCAGAGGAGACTGGAATCAATTATTTAATCCCAACATTTTGAGTTGGGCACATTCTTGAGAGAAAAGCCCCTGTTGTTGCACTGCTGGTGGCCCTGAGGTCCTTAGGCTGTGTTAATTAACTTCTGTGACTATGAAGCAGCTTTGTATGGGTGCATTCAGCTCCAGCAGAGCTACAATATAAAGGTTCAGGTTTCTTCTGACTTTTGACAAAAAATCTTGAGATTCTCCTCAGCAGGTTTTCCTGACATCGCTACAAAGAAAATACCGCAGGTTAGAAAAACCACCCACCCATTTTGAGACCCTCCACTGAAGAGACAACCAGCCAGGAAAATATGTACTCCTTTTCGTCTCCCCAGTACCCTCATTGGGGAGAAAAAGATCTATATGCATCTGTCTGGTTCTGATTAAATAATATTTGCACTTTTGATGGAAAAGTGGCCCCACATGGGCAATTACTTCATATGACTTTGAGTTTTATAATGTGAAATAGGAACCTTTTCTCCCGCTTTGCTTCTGTCTCCTCCAGCCTATTTTTTTCCAACCAACCCCCAATGGCTCCTCCCAGTCAGACTCTGAAATGTCTCTAGCAATGCTTTTTTATGCTTTCAACAAGTTTCCAAAACAAACAGTGGAGGGCTGTGATAGGTCTGGTATTCACTCAGTGGGATGCAGCAGTATCTCTCTATCAGATCTGCCTAAATCTCCACTGCCAGCAGGTCTGCTTCCCAAAAGCCCAGCATTTGTTAATCTGCACTTGGCCATGTTCTGGAATTAGGAATTTGGGAACTTATGGACCATGCATGTCCTTTGTGAGAGTAGATACTGCAAAAAGAAAGAGTACTAGACTCACACTTGGGGGTTTAGACAATAGTTTAATCTCTATCTATCTATCTATCTATCTGTATTCACAACATAGTTTTGGTTTTGGTTTTTTTCTCATTTGAGCATACAACCAAAAACAATAGACAAATAGATTTGGGAATTTTTCTGTTTTCCTTCCCTCCCCTATCATCTGCGCCCTCCCTCTTTCTGCCTCTCCTCCCAAGTAAGATCAGGTTGGAGCTCTGCTGAGCTCATTCACTTTGTTTCATCCAGGGATGGCTCTGAGCTCTCGAGCCCACGCTTTCTCAGTGGAAGCCTTGGTGGGGAAACCAAGCAAAAGAAAATCACAAGACCCAAGGGAGGAGGTGCAAATTGAGCTGCTGGAGAATAATTACAGAGAGCAAAAGGAGGAGAGAAGAAATAGCGCTGTAGGCAAGAGACAGCAACCGGGTAAGTATCCCCAGGCAGCTCCTCTGCTCTTAACCCTACCCTCAGCCTTTCATGCTTGCTAGATTGATCTGCATCTCCCCCTGTCAGGCTAACCTCCCTGTGAGAGAGTGGATACCTTTACCCAAGCAAGTCCTGACCCAGCTTTACAGCCAAGTTACTAGCTGCAGGATACTGCTACAACCTAATTGCATGGAAAGTTTCCGAACATCTAAATGCTATTGGGAATATTGTGTGTGTGTGTGTGTTTTTTTTTTTTTCCAGTGAATCAGACAGTCTCTCATGCTTGTGAAGGAGCAGGCTCACAGAATTCCTACATAGTACAATGAGCTAGAGGGTAACTTCCTCATGATGGCCAGCAGGATGTGCTCAAAAATTTCCAGGGGATACAGCCACAGACAGGAACGTCTCTTGGAGTGTATGAATAGGCATATCTAGAGAGACATGAACTCTGCTCTCTTCAATATGGAATTGCAGAGTGTTGTGGGGAGTTTCTGGTTCCATCACCAGGGAAAGGAAAGGGACAAGACCTGCCTGCTCCAACTTAGGCACCTGCCAGAATGGCATACATAACATAGGAAGGTGTCTCAATCCCTGGGGTTCTCTGTGTCCAGCAGTAAAGCAACTCAAGACACTCTTCAATAACTGCTTTTTCAGGCTGTGATGAAGGCAGCAGTATCTGCAGCAATGGCAGCAGCCAGGAAAAATTGGAAGAGACAGATGTTATCCAAGTGGAGCTTCAGGGATCTGAGCTGTGGAAGCGATTCTATGACATTGGGACTGAGATGATCATTACCAAGGCTGGCAGGTTTGGCCTGCTTAAGCTTATCATGACTCACTTATGACACAGCAGACACTCAGTGTATCATTTTTCTTATATGCAGAGAGTCCAATGTGCTCTGTTGCTCCTTCTTGCTACTACTTGGCACATATGAGAAAGCTTTTCAAGTTATTGGGGTAGGACATACCCAGTTCCATACAAATTATTCTTTTCCTACATATCTGGCCTCCAGGAATTCACAGTGCAGATCCTGTTTGTTATATATGACTTAAAAAAATCAGACCTGCTGAGATAGGCACCATATTCTATCTGCATGCTGTAGGCTGAGGCCAGAATTCTAAGTTTAAGCCTCACAGATACCATAGGGTAATATTTCATTCCACCAGACCACAACACCCCATTGCTGGCCAAGGTCACTGTGAAGTGGGATTTTCCAGGTTACTCTCTGGCATGGGGCATCCCTTCTATGGAAGCTGAGTTATTTATTATCTGTCTTCCTATTTTTAACCCTTTCCAAAACCTGACTGCTGAAATTCAAGGCAAGGCAAAGAACTTTTCCTTCTTATTTACTCTTTTATAGCTTTTTATTGTGCAGTATATGAAGAGAAGTTATAAAAAAGCATTATGGCAAATATATTCTGCTTCAATGAAAAATCCATGTATTTTCAATCTGATATATAATCTATACTCCTTCCTGATGCAGCAAGTGTCATCCCATAAACCTGTTATGGAGTGGGATGGGTTTTGTGCATTTCTCTACCTTTTATTGACATAAGCATTTGTCCATAACCCTCTTTCAAGTATCTCTAAAATTTTCCGGATTGGCCCCTATTTTCTTCCTGCAGGCGAATGTTCCCCTCTGTGCGAGTCAAGGTGAAAGGGCTGAACCCAAGAAAGCAGTACTATATGGCTATTGATGTAGTACCAGTGGATTCCAAACGTTACAGGTAACTGTGCCAATATAAGACTATACCACACTCAGCATTGTGACTTTCAGATTTATAACTTTATGGCATTACTCTTAGTACTGTAGTATGCAAACAAGAAAGTCTCAAGAGTTCAGTTGTATAGTAGGCTTGCTCTTCTTCTTCTTCCCAGAATATGTGTGTAATTCATAATTTAATGTGCTGCTAGACCTCAAGAGTAAACCATACTCTGTCATTTGCTTTGTAAAATCTACGAAGTATAAGTTCTGGTGACCAGGAGTGGAAAACGTGAAAGAATTTCAGGAGAAAGGCCCTAGGCTTTATGTGAGTCTGAGCATTGTTATAATATGGGGTATGCATCTTTGGTAGCCATTACCCATAATGATACCGGGGTTTTCCCAAAGCTAGTAAGGGATTATTGTGCTTTCAGTCATCTTTTGTGCTTTCTCTAGCCATTTGCATGAAGTGGAGGCTTTGTCTCAGAGGATAGGAGAACCTATTTACCTTTTTCACTTTAAACCCTCTCCTTAAAACAGGGTCAAAGTGCATGAGTGGTTAAATCCAGTTTTATCTTCTGAGCTAGCAGCACAGAAGCAGTGTCCTGCTGAAAATTTGACTCAGAGATCCGAAGGGTAAAACAACATGAGAGCATCCTGCATTGTAGTCTGAGTGTTTGATCTAGACACAGACGTGGTGCCTGATGCTGTAGGAAAGAGCCTACCTACACAAGGAGCAAGCCTGCCTGGAGATCAAGGCTGACGTCTAAGGCAAAAAAGTATACCTTACCAGATTTCTCGAACAATGTGCTGGGCACAACAGGATAGGTTGTTTCATTTTATACTTTGCCGTTCGTGTGAAAGCACAGGGCACGCATGAGAAATTATATATATATATCCTCTAGATAAATGCAATTAATATGTACCAGAGACATATACTAAGAAAAAAAGGGGAAAAAAACAACTGAGACTGTGAGTTGGGAAATGATAGCCAAATCTATCCAAGGCTTCACATTCTATAATTCCAGGTGATGTTCTGGTGTGAAAAGCTTTATGATGAAATCATCTAGATAGTGATGAGTGGTGGTAGCAAGACAGATATGTTGCTCAGCCTTTGCTGGTGTTCCTTGCCAGTGCTGGTGCTTTCTTCTGGCATTTCTTCACATTCATACACTTACATAAATTTTTATTACTTTTTCCATAAGGAAATACAAACCAAATTTGAAAATCTTGTGGTATTTTACTTGTCCTGGCCCTTTGTCACATTTGCATGACAAATTTATTTATTGTTTGAGTTTTGCTTCTGAATGCTCTTTGGAAATCATGGTAAATCTTCTACATGTTTCTGGGGTCAGATGGCAAATCTTTGGTGAGGTACATAGTACCAGAAATGGGCAACTGGTCCCCCAATGTTCCTTGTTTTATTTGGCTGAGCCTAATGCCACACGCTGTGCCTTTTCAGATATGCGTATCACAGCTCACAGTGGATGGTAGCTGGGAATACTGACCATTCATGCATCACTCCTACATTTTACATTCATCCAGATTCTCCTTGCTCAGGAGAGACCTGGATGCAGCAGATCATCAGCTTTGATCGGGTGAAACTCACTAATAATGAGATGGATGACAAAGGTCATGTAAGTGTACAAAATCTTACCCTCAGGAATGGGAGCTTCTAAGACTCTTGCTCACAGGTTATTCTGGACTAGTCAAAGAAGCTTGTCTCACTTGCACGGCTCACCTTGTGAACTTTATCAGCTGTGTGCTTATGAGTAAAACAGATCATAAAAGGCACTTGAGATTTGGCTCCTGAGAGTGCTGGCACTGTAAAATGATAAAAGTAATGAGTTTGAAATCTGAAAGAGACCTCTTTAAGACAGAATTCCTGGTCTAAGAGATTGGGAAAGAATACCTCTTGTGGCTGTCAGGCACTTTAGCTCCAGGGTAATCATTGTGGGCTCTTACCTTCCCTGGACTGAATGCAGTTGTTAGATGAGCACTTTTGATACAGTGTAGGAGGAAGAGGATGCAAATGAAGAACCAGAATACTGACTCAAAATTACCCCCACAGCCTGCTGTCATGGAAATCAACTCCACTCTGCTGTTAGAACATCTGGATTTTGAGCTTTTACCTTACATATATTCCTACCTGTTTCCTGCCCATCCTAGTGCTGTGACAGCCACAAAAGCAGAGAGGGAAGCAACCAGGACGAGCAGATGAGAAATACAAAAAAGTTGTCCATCACATTTAGACCCAGAAGTCATTGCTTGAAAAACCTACAGTCAGGTCTCAGTGGGGCTTTTGTATTACATGACAATACACATTTAGGTGCGAATCTGAACTTTGAATCATTATGTGACTGTTTCTGAGGTACTTTTCTCTGGAAAACTTTTAGCATCATGGTCTTTGTGGAAGAATGAGTGACAAAAAGATTTCCTTATGTGCAGTCACCTGATCTTCCCTGGTTTAGTCTAACCTTTTTTTAATATGTCAGAATTGGGGGTGGCTGTGAGCGAGGATCAGTGCTGGGAAGTGAAGCCAGTTTTTCTGGCAACGTTGTACCATTTCTCCTCCAGATCATCCTGCAGTCTATGCATAAATATAAGCCTCGTGTACATGTGATGGAGCAAAATAGCAGTGTTGACTTGTCCCAGATTCAGTTCTTGCCTGCTGAAGGAGTTAAAACATTCTCCTTTAAAGAAACTGAGTTCACCACAGTGACAGCTTACCAAAATCAGCAGGTAAGCTGGCCAGGTGTCAGACAAGATGCAGTAGCCCCAGAAGAACTTGGGATAGAGGCAAGCTTCACCCTAGGATTGCAATTAATTAATCGATTAATTTTATTGTGAATGTTTGCAGTGCATAACGTTTACATGTCTTGTAGGGAGTTGCTACACGTACACAATACATCTGAATTCTTTTCTAATGCCCTTCCCCTTTCACCTTCCATCTCCGCATGTTTTATCAGTTTATAAATCTTTTGATTCCTTGGGGAGAACTGGTACAGGTACATGACGTCTTAATTCTTTTTCCGTTCCTTACCCCTCCTATTCGTCCCTCCCTCTGTCACTTGATCCCCTTCCCATTTGAGAAAAATCTATCTCTTTATTTCCTGTTAACAACTGAAAAATTTATATGGCATTATTTCATTATCAATAAGTCAAATTTGATAATAAATTATGCAATCCTTGTGTTAGCAAGGGGAAGAAAATGAAGGGACCACGAGATAACCATTACTTTGACTTACATATATACTTATCTTTAAAGTGCCACATTACAAATTGCTGTAGTTTGTTATTGTTCTAACCATTATAAGCAATGTGAGAGTGTTGTTAGTAAAAACACTGAATTTCTATTTCTTTTTCTTTTGTATTTATAGATTACCAAACTGAAAATAGACAGGAATCCTTTCGCTAAGGGATTTAGAGATCCAGGAAGAAACAAGTAAGTAGCTTAACAACCAAACTAAGTATTTGTGCAGCGTTTTTCTCAAGTATTGAAGATAAGAAAACTGAGGCTCAGTGTTAGAGATTTCTAAATGTTTTGACTATCAGTTAATAAGAAAGGTGACCAGATATTTGTTTCCAAAATCTTACCTTCTCCCATTTCTTCCCTAACTACTTTTTAAGATATTGCTGTTATAAAATATTGGGTTTCAATTTTATGCCTAGTTATAAAAGAAAAATATTTCAGATATTCACTCCTAAAAGATATAAGAAGTTTATAAATATAAGTCATCATCTCTAAAACTGTATTCTTGATTGCTTAAAGTTGAATCTTATTTTTAGAGGTGTATTGGATGGACATTCAGAGACCTACTCATGGAGACCTTCTCTCACTCTGGATTTAAAATCCTTTCGTACACACTCACAAAGTAAGCAAATTTGTAAAATTCAGTTTTATTTTTACGTATTAATGAAACAGAAGCAGCCAAATACTTGATCAAAATAAAGAAGGGGGTTAATATATGACGGTAAATATATACGTAAAAGCAAGTCAATGTATATTTGTTTAAATGAAGAAGAGGCAGAAAAGGAGAGATGCCATAAAGAAAGAGAACTGGAGAAATGGTGGATTTGCTGATATCTGTCTTTGAGTTATCTTAGAGCCTTACCCCAAGATCTCACTTGGATTCTTTAGTATCCTTCCCATCTCATGTTCAGAATCTAACCATGGTCTATCTGTGGTCTGGTTTATAAGTATATCAGCTATAGAAATGATACTTTAGTTTTAATGAAAATATTCAACACATGTTAAAATGATCTCCTATAAATTATATCGTTTACCTCTAAATATCCTTTTTGTGAGTAAATATTGAAAATAATACTATCATCAAAATTAATTTGTGTGAATAAACATGTATTTTAATCTGATTTTCAAAATCTCAGAATCACTGAACATTAGACACATGTACCATCAATGTATTCTGAAGTTTATGACATGTAGGATAAAATATATGATTAATAAAAATATAAACCTAGGAGGAGAAATGCAAGTAGAAACTATAGAAAGAAAATAAGTTAAAGATAAGCATGTTTATAAACATAGAATGAACATAAAATATATTAAAACTAAGAAGCTTGCAAATCACAAAAAATAGGATACTGTATAAATATGGCATGCTTGCTATAATCTATTCTTGTTTAATTTTTAATGCTTAGAATCTTAACTTTCATATAGAAATGAAATTATACAGTTAATGGAGTGTATTATGATGTTTTGATGCCTGTATAGATTCTGCTATATTCTCATCAGTTTAAACATTTACCTCCTCAAATATTTTTTACACCTGCAAGAGACAGCTTTCCAGGGGACACCCACTCAAGAGCCCCATCCTGTCCCTCTCTTGGACAGGAGCTTTCTTTCCCTCAATAAATATGTTCTGTTCTTTAAAAAATATTTTTACAGGGCCAAAATATTGAAAAAATCATTTATTCTAGCTTTTTGAAATGTGGTATATGTTAGGATCTACAGTAACCCTACTGTGCATAACAGAGCTTCTTTTCTCATTTCTAACTGTAATTGAGTGCTCATTGATTAACGTTTCCCCATCTCTTCTTCACCTCTACTGTCTCCAATCTCTAACAACCACCATTTAACCCTCAACTTCTGAGATCAACTGTTGGTATTCCACACATGAGTGAGATCATGCAGACTTGCCTTTCAGCCCCATGACTATTTAACAATTTTAAAATATTTGCAAGGTATCTGTTCTCAACTAGTAATATGTAGCTAAATAATAGAATTAATAATGATGATAATTTCATAATTCATACTTTCTGGCACAATAATGCATGCCTTTACTTACTCTGATATTTAACAATAAATGGAAACGTTTTCCTTTACAAGTAATAATTTTTTCCCTTTTGCGTTTACTTCATCGAAGTTATTTGTTTGAACATGAATTTAAAGTTATAATTATGAGATACTGGCAAGATAGCTCAATGAACTAAACATCTAGTTAAGCAAGTTGAGGGACTGAGGCTCAATCCTGGGCCCAACATGCCATGCTGGCCCTGCCCTCAGGAGCGCTGAGACAGCCACCTAGTCTAGGTGTGGTGGCACAGGGCTATAATCCCAGCACTGGGGAGGGTGAAAACAAAAGGATCACCATGCATCCAAGCTGTGTAGTGAGACCTGTACCAAATACATAATAAATAAATGAATTAATAATAAAGTTATAATTATGCATCAGATCGTTTATGTTATATTTAGTTTGAATTTTGTATGATATATCAGTCAATTGAATGCAAAGAGAACAAGTTTAATCACTTGTTGAAATATCTCACTGGCTTGAATGTACTGATATGGTTTAGAGAGCTGCATAAAAAAAGCGAGCACTTATTTTACAATGTTAACTTAACTGATAGCATATAGATAGCACTCATATATTATTCAGGTCATTACAATGTGCATCAATTTAAAAACTTAAGGATTATTATTAGTTCATAATTTAAAATTCACTCTTCTTTTAATGATTTAAGTGTCTAGAATGTCCTAAACTTGTGAGAAAATGAATAACAATATATGTGACACTCTAATGATAGACTTAGGCTATATTTTTATGCCAAAACCTTAAAAATTGCAAAATCAACCCATCTACATATACATCAAATCTGGTCAATAACACGCTGTTTCACTGAATGCACGTGTTTACAAAAGTGAGCTAAATGCTTGATTTTAGAGGACCATATAATTATCACTAATTTTTGTAGGTGATTGGCAAACATAATAGATCACTAAATATAAAAATGTGAATATTTTTCATTTTTTCCTTGATGTTTCTTGCAAACTTATCTTCTGTTCTTCATATAATGAACCATAGAATCATCTCCCCATCCATGATTTTCATATAAATAAAATAACTAATAGTTATAAATGTATTATTCTCCTTTATGCAAGAACGTTTTTGGACATTATTTTTATCAGACTGTAGTTGTTTATATAATTGCAACAAATTTGTTTAATTATTTTAACTATTTATTTTAAGTTTAATTTTTAAAAGTTTAAATATAAAAAGCTAGGTTATCTGGACATGATGGTGCACGTCTATAATCCCAGAATTCATGAGGCTGAGGCAAGAGGATTGCCACAAATTGGAAGCTAGCCTGGGTAATATAATGAGTTCAGCGTCAGCATGAATTGCATAACAAGACTCTATCTCAAAGAAACAAATTTATTTTTTCATAAAACATTATGGAATGAGTTATATAATAAAGATTAATCTTTTTTTCTTTCAGAAGTGATCCCAATAAATTGCCCAGACTCACCTTCAAATGCAGTCCTCAAAGCTCAGCATTCAAAGTGGCTGAGATTACAGGCAACAGAGCACTGTTCTAGGCTATCTTCGATTCTTTTTTAATAATTCACTGGATAAATATGATTCAGTTGTCCAGTGCAGTCCTAGGTCTTAGGGCATGTTCCTTACATGATACACAGCCTGTAGTACAGTGGTCCCTCACTTACTGCAGAAGTTATATTCCAGACACCCCCACAGGAAGTAAAAAATCAGCGAAGTAGCAACGTATTTATTTTCGTATTCATATATATTTATTGGTCTATAAAACCTTCCCACACACCTATAAGCCTTTCCCACACTTTTAAAAACACTTCTAATATTCTTAAGCATTTTCTTAACTCATAAAGCTACCTAATTTTAACAATATACATATACTGTATGGTGCACCGTGTATTCGCCTGCTAAAGAAATACATGCTGTGGGGCCGGGGAGATAGCTCAGTAGAGTAAATGCTTGTATGGCAAGTGCAGAGTCTTGAGTTCACTCTCAAGTACTGCAAAAACAAAAATCGTACTGTAAATAATGTATTTTGTATAAATTTAATATTTTAATACGTTAGAATTAACATTTTAAGTCTTTTAATTTTTTGGCAAAATAATTAAAACCATAAATACTAGATACATAAATATGTATACAGTACTGTACACTACAGCAACATCTCATGAGATAGTGAAAAATCCACAATGAATAATTTAGATTAATATTTTAAAAGCCCACGAAACAGTGAGTTGAACCACAAAATAATGAAGAAGTACTGTATTTCTAAAAGTAAAAATAGTAATAATAATATAGACACTTTTCAACTCTAAAGAAAGGAACATGTATCTTTTGTCATGGAAGCTGAAAGAAATGTGAATTTTCAAGGAAAGCTAATCTAAGCATAATACAGCGATGATGATTTCTACAATACTGATTGAGAAAGAACATCAAGTTCATGGGGCTTTTAGAAAAAATCAATGTATTTATTAGAGGGTCTACAGGCTCTCACTACACAGTTGGATGCATAGTAATCCTCCTGATTTCAGCTTCCCAAAGGCTGGGGTTACAGGTGTGTGCCACCACACCCAGTCTCAGTTGCTGACTCAGCATGTCCCAGGGTCGGGGTGGCATGGCACGCTGGAGTTGGAACCCAGTCCCTGTGTCTGCCTAAGCAAGTGTTTTTGTCCATTGAGCTATCTGCCTGCCTCCCAAAGTTCATGGTTTATTAATTGAATTATCATTCACAGGTGGCAGCAGTGGCTCATCTCCAGTGACCTCGTGTGAAAAGGCTCCCTCTCCTCTGAATTCCCTACTTTCTCCTTCTTGTACTCCACCTACGTTTCACTGGCCTACAAACTCCCTTGGAATTACTTGTGCAGACCCACACTTGCACAATATTAACTTGCCTTTTTGCTACAAGATTTGTCCACGTAATTTTTGGAGACAGCAACGTTTTGTCATATCTGCTCCTGAAAAACTATCAAGCAGGAACTGTTCTCAGCCTTTAGCCCCATTCATGATGGAAATGCCTATGATATCTTCCCTGGGCGACATCAATTCAAAGGTTGGTTCATCAGAAGACTTCAATGGTCAGTGTCTTCAAGCACCTGATTCTCCCAATCAAATGTTACATGGGTTACAGTCATCTCGTAACATTTTTCTACCGAATCCCATTGACCAGGAAGCACTTGGTTGCTCTTTTCGCCCTTCCTATGCCTTTTATAGGTACAACATCTCCATGCCATCTGGACTAGTAAATGCTACCAACCACCTCAAAAGGAATGACAACAGTCAATTTTCTTTTACAGAAGTTAAATGTAATCATTCTGCTTGGAATCCAACAATCAATCATTGCTTTTAATGGGACAATCTCAACTTTAAAACAGTTGTATGTAAGCATGTTTTCTTTATTTGTAGTCAAAGAAATATTAATAGCCTTAAAAGTTCATTACCCGACCTCACTGCTATTGTACACATTTGAAGTGCCTTATCACACAGTGGTCGGATTCAATCCCTGATGTGCTGTGCTGGCCCCGTACTTGGACATGGCAATTGAGACTGGGCATGGTGGTGTGTGCCTGTAATCGCAGCACTTGGGAAGCTGAAAACTGAAGGATCACTATGAGTCTGATCTACACAGTGAGATCCTGCGAACCCTGTAATAACTACATAAAATTTTAAAAATTGAAAAAGAAATGAAGTGCCTTATCAAATGTTCTGACAGAAGTTATTTATAGTGCCAAATGTTACCTATAAGAACCTCTGATTTCAATGGCCTTAGGCTTCAAATTGAAATACCCAATAATAAATATTGTTTGATAAAATATCCCATCAACGAAAATTATTTCCAATGTGTGAGGTCTCTAATTATAGCCAATTTACTATGCTGCCTGTCCTTTACATATTGACAATGAGCAAAATAAAATAGATATGATTCCTTTGAAAGCAATGAAACAACTTCAATTCTCTCTATGAAAAACTGCTTCATTATAATTATCTATCTGATAATTTCTGCACTTTATAACTTTAAACTCCACTGCTGAAGGCAATACAAAACTCAATTTTAAATTGAAAATAAGAACATAAACTTATTAAACTCTGCAGCCTCAGGTTCATTTAATCCAAAAGAATGCAAAGATCAAATGAAATGCAACTTTCAAGTGTTAGTGTAGCCTAAGGATTATTTAATCCCCCCAAAACACAAAGATCAAATTAAAACTAAAAAGTCTAAATAAATTTAATGTTTCATTTGCGTTTATTTTTATATCATTCTTAATACAGTCTGCGCAGGGAGCAGGATTCCATCCCCAAAACCACATGCTGCTCTGATCCCACCTCTATGTGTGCTGAGCAGGATACTCAGCCTGACTGTGGTGGTGCACCCCTGTAATCCCAGCACTGCGGAGGCTGAAAACAAGAGGATCACTACAAGTCTGAGCTGTGTAGTGAGGCCCTGTACCAAATACATTTAAAAATTTAGGGTATTATTGCTGAAGGGGAAGAATACATGAAAACCCATGTATAGGAACAATGTTACCATTTAGAACCAATCTTCTGTGTCAGTCATGATAAATGAGACTGGACAATAAAAGAAAAATGTAAGACTTTATGAAGTTTAACAGTTTCCTTATTGTCGGTCCTACAATTCTGAAAGTTGTTTTGAAGCAAAACCTCCATGCAACTTTCATATCTTTCAGATCAAATGGAATTTAGTTTTTATGTCAGTAGCTCTAGCTATTATGCTAGAGCTTTACATACTACAATGGCCTCACTTGACTTTTGACATATTAAACAATCTCTTGAAATATCTTTCTAAATTTTGTGAAGTATATTGAGAAGAGCATATTATAAAAGTTTGTACCCTTCATTTTTCACCCCATGCATGGAACAAAACATGGTTACATTCAGATGAAATATTCTAGACAAGATGAAATATCATTTGTGGCTTCAGAAAATTAGTGACCATTTCAAAAGTCTTTGAGAAATTAAATCTATATTTCCTAGATTTATTAAAGCAAGCATTAATAGGAAAAAGCCCATTTTTGTCTACTCCAAAAGAGGAAATCTACAGGATAATTTTAATTGCCCAAATAAATTATGACTTTCTTCAAGCTGTACTAACAGATTCTTAGTTAAACTTATTTTGAGGGTTTATATAAAAAGCCTCATTAATTAATGAGATTAAGTATTTATCTGGGATGTATTTTGTTGTTGTTGTTGTTTTGCGGTACCAGGGATCAAACTCAGGACCTTGGACTAAGCAAACATTTATCTGAAAAGCTCGGAAAGTCTCTGATTTTCTATCCAATGCTTGTTTAAGAAAACGTCAATATTTAGCTTCTGTAAAGCATTTATACTTCTGATTTGTATCTTAGATGATTTTATTATGTATTCTTCACATAAAACTCTTAATATGGAATTCCACTAGTATAGTGATTACAAGAAAGAGGCAAAGTATCAAGTGTTAGAAGCTATGCATTTATGAAATTTTATATAACGATCATAAATTGTCACATATTTTAATTGAAGATTTAGTAAAAGGAGTCCATTAAAGTGTAGACTTGAAAGAAACCTCAAGAGGTCCAGAAAAGGGCCAGGAAGATAGCTCAGTAGAATAAATGCTTAGCTGACAAGCACAGATTCTGAGTTCAATCCCCAGCACTGCCAAAAGAGAGAGAGAGAGAGAGATACAGAAAGTCTTTCTTCTGAGCCAATTGCTCATCTACAGAAATCTCCTAGCATATACATATATATATATATATATATATATATATATATATATTGCATATATAATTTTCTGTTACTGAAATTGGTGCAAACTCAAGTAACCTGGTAGATTGTGTTTATGATTATGAATAAAAAACTAGGAATCCTTCCACTTTTAACTTGTTTGATGGTCATGCTTGCTTTAAAGCATGTAAAAAGCAAGAGAGATAGCTCAGCAGCACAGTATCTGCCTAGCAAGGGCAAGGTCCTGAGTTCAATTTTTAATATCAAACACCCTATAAAAGATCACGAGACAAATTGTTTATACAATGAGAAATTGGCAGCAAATAGAAGTAACGAAATAATAGTTGAGATACTACCAACTCTAATAATTAAAATCTTTATTAGGGCTGGCCAAATAGCTCAGTGAATTAAAGTGCCTACAAGCAGGAGCGGAGGCTGGGGGTTCGAACTCTGGGCCTGCTGTCGTGACCACGTCCCCAGGTAGAGCTGAGACAACAATTGAGACTGGGCATGGTGGTGCTTGCCTGTAATCTCAGCTCTCGGGGGGGCTATAAACAGGCAGATTACTATGAGCCCGATCTAGTAGTGAGATGCTAAACACGCTGTAGATGCTTCTCTAAAAACAATGCCAAAAAAACCCCACACCTTTATTCTCATCTAGTTTGACCATGCATGTACATAACTGTCTTTTAAAAGAAAACATCTTAGTTCAGGCTCCATCTACAAACATGATTCTCAACCTGATGTAGTTATATAATTGCCCAAACTACACTTAAACTGAATCCATTATAAAATTTGGACACTAATGAAATAAGAAAATGTTACTCTGTGGTTGCACACAATGATCCGTCAAACTCCTGGTCAGGAATACTCAGTCGGGCAAGTTAAAGCACCTAAAGCTTGAAAATGGCTATAAAGCACACATCTAAGTAAATAATTCCCTACTCATTGCATTTTAAAAACCAATGAAGATATTCACTAACATAAGTTGAATATCAAACTATTTAATCCTACTATTGCTTTTCACTATGGAGAATGCTTGAAGTCTCTAAAGATTGTATTTTATAATATATAGCATTACATTATATAAAATATGTTAAAATGTTAGTTCTTTAAAATTTATTAATATCATTGCTTCTATTTACTACATTCGAAAGTGGTTTATCTTCTACAACTGTGAGGAAAGGTATTTGTTACATTTATTCCTGTTAGGCATGGATTCCACATACAGGCTGGGGATATATGTGATTTCATTCTTTGGGTATGGCGAAATATGTGTGTAGCTGAAGAAAAATGGGCTATTCTAATCAGCACGTGATAAGCTAGTGAGTATTTCATCAGCATTCTGTGTACAGATAATGCAACAAGGTGCTGGTGCTGATGGCAAATAAAGACAATTATCTGCTTTGAAATTACAGATTTATTTTTCATTCCCTAAATCATTCCTATCATGCACATTGAAGGACATGTTGGCCCACATGTAGCTGGTCATATGTTTCATTTATGAATTGCTGGAATATTATTCAGTGTTACTGACTGTTAGAACATGGTTGAAAAAAATTTATGCTAAAACTTAAAATGTACTTTGCTTACATCTACATTCATGAGAAATTTAAATGGTTTGAAAGAACAGTTACATTTCTATGTATGCAGTAGGAAAACAAGCTCTTTTCTCCTTATTGAATCTGACTAACATGTTTTTGCTTACCTAAACATGAAGTTTAATAAATCAGAGATGTATATGTGTATGTACATGTATCCAGTCAGTATTTAGCTTTGTTTTTAAATAATTTCCTCTGTTGTTTTCCTCTCCTCTTTCTAGAAACATCGCTAAGAACACCTAGTTAATGTGTACTTACAACATTGATTATAACATTTGTTTGCAAAATAAGACTTAAATGTATTTAGAAATGTCTGTATATACTATATGTTGAAATTGAATTGACAGTACAAAAATGTATTCTTTCTTCGATTTACAGGTACATTACCTTTGTGCTTGAAACATTCAGCTAGCTAAAATAACAGCATCCTGTTGTACAGCAACAGTTTACCAGTTGATTTCATTGGAACTTACATGTTTATTTTAGCAGTTTAAAACAAACCAAATGTATAGGTTAGGTATCAATGACAGTTGCTTTGATATAAGTGCCTTGGTATACATTTAATTTTCTGTGGTTTTGTCTGCAATTAAATGATAATTTGTATTAAAATAGTATAATAAACATAGTTTTGATGAAAACATGACACAAAATAAATAGATATATAAAACATTTGAAACATGACCCATATTTAAACTATTTACGTGTGTGGAGCTGGCCAACTTTTGACATGCTGTTTCAATAAAAGACTAGTACCATTTCCTTTCAGAGTTTCAAATATTCATGTTTATGAATTTGTGCTACACATTAATATGTAATGATACATTATAGTATACAGATTTATAGATAGTAGTTATAGAATTTTTCTACTTAGTTGAACTATATATACATGTCTATCATCTTTAACATTAGAGGACTACAGAGCATTTAAAATTATACAACTCCTATCATCAAACTTTTAAATAGTTATCAATTTTTTACTGCAAAAACAAAATTGTGATTACAATCATGTAACAGAAGATAAATTTAATGTAATATTTCAGTTGTAGACAATGTTACCTATAATTCAAAATTGTATTAAAACAAAAAATAAGTTGTGAGATTGTATTCAATAAAAGTTAAACTCTTTAATGGAGTTTTACTGAATATGCAATTTTACATAATTTAGTCTTTCTTCCATTATTCTGGCAATTTTTTGGAAAATATTAGTGTTCTAGTACTTTATTTGTATTTGCCTGAAATTCGTTTTTTGTAT
>PVJA010019410.1:0-38434 GCA_004027025.1 Myocastor coypus | reverse complement strand
CCATCTTCCAGTAATTTGTCAAAATGACTAACACAAAGGGCAAGAGGAGGGGAACCCGTTATATGTTCTCCAGGCCCTTTAGAAAACATGGGGTGGTTCCTTTGGCCACATACATGCGAATCTACAAAAAGGGTGACATTGTAGACATCAAGGGAATGGGTACTGTGCAAAAAGGAATGCCTCACAAATGTTACCATGGAAAAACAGGAAGAGTCTACAATGTTACCCAGCATGCTGTTGGCATTGTTGTAAACAAGCAAGTTAAGGGCAAGATACTTGCCAAGAGGATTAATGTACGTATTGAGCATATTAAACATTCAAAAAGTTGTGATAGCTTCCTGAAACGTGTCAAGGAAAATGATCAGAAAAAGAAAGAAGCCAAAGAGAAATGTACTTGGATTCAACTGAAGCACCAGCCTGCCCCTCCCAGAGAAGCGCACTTTGTGAGGACCAATGGGAAGGAACCTGAGTTGTTGGAACCTATTCCCTATGAATTCATGGCATAAACTGGGGTGTAGTTCTGCCATTCACCACCTAATTGACAGCTTAAGTGTTCTAGGTCCTGTATAAAAATAAAATTGCCCTGTGTTGTAAGGGTGATTTTCTTAGTTGAAGAGGTATGTGATGCCTTCTTACCTCAAACATATCTCAGCAGATTTTCACTGTAGTGAGTAATTGTGTCTGGTCTTTACTCTTCAGTGTTTTCTTGCTGAAAAGTATTGCTGAGGTATTGTGCAGGTGTATACCCAAATATTTATAAAATATTTATATTGGCTTGAAGATCTTGTAAATCACCATTGGTAAAAGATGTATCCAAATAAATGGAAGTCACTTAAGAAACAAATGTAAGTCCATTTCAGTTAAATAAATTGTTTAAAGCAAAAAATAAAATAAAATAAAAATAAACTCTTAACGATATGCAAACTCTCAAAAGAGCTGATTAGAATGAAAAGAAATTAGGTAAATTCTGAAGTAATAGAGAAACCATCAGATGTATGAGGCGCATAAATTTTTAACTTTCATTATTAATAAATTCAAAAACCATTCCAAAATCGGGCTTATTGGCACATGCTCATAATTCCTGCACTCAAGGGGCTGAGGCAAGAGGGATGGCTGAGAGCTGGAGACCAGCCTGGACTATAAAATGAGTTTAAGGCCAGCCTGAACTGCATAGTGAGACTCTGTCTAAAAAAAGGGAAGGCACAATATTTGAATACAGTAAGTTTATAAGTTCAAGTGTGGAAAAACTGGCCAGCTGGTCAAAATCCTGGGTTCTGAGGTCACGTGTTGCTCAGTGGGAGAGTACTTGCCTAGTTCATGTGAAGCCTGGTTTAGAGTCAACAAAAGCAAAAACAGCTGGGTACTTTTCTTAATTCTGAGATCGACTTGATCAAAGATCTTAGACCACATACTCAAACCTTTATGGGTATACTTTCCATATCTATAAATATATAGCATGTTAGGCTAAATGATCTGTGTGGGAACTAAAATCAAAATAAAGCAAAGATTTCATTTTTTTTTTAAGCGTTTCTCCTCTTGGCTCCAGGCACCAAGTAGAGAGACACACATCACCATGAGTTAAAGTCAATTCAGTGACAAATTTGGATCTTTCTGAAACAGTTACTACACTATTGTAATGTGGATCCTGAAGGTAAATTAAATTAATTTGAAAAAAAAGAATTTTACTTTCACTTAAATAAAAGACTATTAAATTCACCTATGACACACTAAATACTACTTTAGAGAACAAGACTGGCAAAGATAGGGTAAATCAAATATTATCTATTTTTTAAAATTTCAGTCTCTACCAGAAAAAGTCTGTTTTGGTTGCAATCCTCAGGCTTTCTTGTGTATATCAGGTCCAAACTCATTCTTTTCCCAAAAGAGAAGCTCAGGGGACTAAAGCACCTGCTCAGGCAGAGCATAGCAGCCTGGGTTCAATCACCTGCATGCTGTGCCAGCCCCATCCTCAGGGCATGCTGAAAGGGCGATTGAGACTGGGTATGGTGGCGCCAGCCTATAATCCCAGCACTTGAGAAGCTGAAAACAGGAGAATCACTACATGTCTGAAACTCTGCAGACCCTGGAGACTATACTAAATGACAAAAAAAAAAAAAAAAAAAAAAAAAAAAAAAAAAAAAAAAAAAAAAAAAAAAAAAAAAAAACAGAGAGAGAGAGAGAGAGAAAAGACAGGGGATTTGACCTTTTAAAAACCCACAAATAGGGGCTGGGGAGATAGCTCAACAGAATAAGCACTTGCCTGGCAAGCGCAAAGGCCTGAGTTCAATCCCCAGTTCCGGGGGAAAAAAAAAAAAAAAAAGAAAAAGTCTTAGAGAATTTCAAACAACTACAACTTTCAAACTCCTAAAATATTTCTCTATATTAGAGCCTCAAGATTGGAAGAGATCTTAGGCTTGTTCTACTCCAACTCTATTCTTCCACAGATGACGGTATTAAAAGGCAGGAATACTCAAAACGAATATCTAACTTTCCCAGCTCTCAGACTTTCTTTAAGCTATAGTACATTTTCTTTCAATCAGATGTGAGACAAAAGGGCTCAAAATGGCAAACATACAGACATACAAGCAGACACAAACACAGACGCAGCAGCAACAGCAGCAGCAGCAGCAGCGACCAAACTCAAAAACTTGAAGACACAGTTCGAACACTAAGGAACTACAAAGACAACTCTCAAAGTATGTGAGTAGGAACAAAAATATAAATAATTCCCTAGGAGTACATAGTAAAGGCCAAAAGCAGGCTCTCTATAAAATTTCAGTCTTTGGACAATATTTTCAGACATGAACTGGATGCAAAATTCAGATAATATGCAATGAAAACAAGCATAGATCATACTTTCTTTCATGGTATTTAAAAACACGCCAGGTATTTGGAAAGAAAGCTCCAACATTTGAACATATTGTTAGCTGAGGCAGGTATGTGAAAAAACTCATTCCTTAACTGCTCTTCATCAGATACTGAGTCAGAAGAAATAGCAACAAACAAATCTTTTCCTGCTTGAAAAGAATGTGAAAAAGGGCAAGAAAAGAAACTCATTTAAATTATCATAAGCTTCAAAATTTCTGAGCAGATTTTCCATTTACTATTGAAACAGTCCAAAGCTAAATTATTTGAAATTTTATTCAATCTTTCATCTGGATGGTTGAAATGAGACTAAATTGTTTTAGTCAAGCTTCATTAAAAAAATATGTTCCAAAAATTCTGAATATTTTTGCTCTGCCTTTACTAAAGTATCAATACTTTATATTCATGAAACCTAAAAATAATTTCACCCAGGGCATTCACACTAAGCTACAATCTCAGTCATTTCTTTACTTTGAGACAAAGTCTTGCTAGGTTACCAAGGCTGGGTTTGAACTTGTGATCCTCCTGCCTCAACTGCCCCATAAAGTGCTGGGACAACAGATGTGCACTACCACTCTCAACTTGCCTAGTTTTTAGCACAACATTTTGGTTACAAATACAGAGGCCAACCAACTGACACTTCAGCAAGACTCTTTATCATTACATGCATTATACCACGTATTTAAAAATCTCAAACATAAAAATATAACAGGGAAAAAATTATTTCCCTATCAATACAGCATTGTGGGAAGATTATGCTTTGTTACATTGAACACAGAGAACCATACACCAGGCCAACTCATAGGAACACAATAAAACTATTCTGCCTCTAAAATTAAATCATAATTCTCCATTAATCAGTAACTATAAAAAGTACAGTATCACACAACTTGAAAAGCCTGCTATTTCAGTTAACCAAATATCCTAAAGTTCTTTAATCAATGTATCATTAGAGTCTATTCTTTCCAAATCCTTGGATTTCAGTTTATCAAACTTTCTATAATTTAGAGATGAAGTTGCATATAAATCTAGTCAGTTACACTACACAGCCTTGGGTTATAAATACCTAACGTTTCCAAAGAATCTACACAATCAATTTCTTTTAAATGATACTATCTTTAGAAAAATCAAAGGTAAAGATAAAAAAGGATTTGCTCTAGAAGTACAATGACATAGGCCACATTTAAAATCCTTCATTACTACTACTTCACCAGATCTATGTGATTAAAGTGGCAGGGTGCGTTTTACAAGGTGAGATGTTAAAGAAAAAAATAAAGGCTTTATTTTCCCAGGCTGTTTCAGTGTTATCTTGATAACATCTCTTCCTCTGTTTCAATGTCAGGTGTCTTTAAAGGAATAGATTTTTCTATTGAGAATCTCTCTACTTTCACAGTATAACAAAACCCTTTCCCAGGTAAACTGGCATACAGCAAAATCACTAAACCTATGAATCCTTGTTTGACAGATACCTTGCTAAATTAATTTCAAAGTTGAGATAAGAGATGACTTTGAGAAAAAAGGACACTGCTAAGTCTAAAAAAACTTAAGATTGCTCTTGAAGTACACAAATTCACTCACATAAAACAGACTATATTAATGTTAATAGTAGAATACAGTATGCAGCCAAAATCCCCAGCCATACAAGAAATGCCTGTATCTGTGCATGTGTTTAACACATCTCTGAGGACTCAAACAGGATCGAAGGCTGAAGAATGAGGGCACACAGCACCAGCCGCTTAACAAAATCCCACAAATTCAACAAATGTTGAACAAAAATGCCAAGTGTTGTGTGGTTAGAATATATACAATGTCAGTGAATGTCATATTGCTAATAAAAGCTAAATTCAGGCTTCAAAGAAGAAAGAGAATGAGAAGCAAACACACCTTACATGAAACAATAACTACTTCTGGGTAGCTAATCATTTAAAATAATCAATTAAATAAACTTTTTTATTTTTTCCAGGGTAAGCATGTGCTCAGCCACTAAGCTTCACACCCTTTTCTGACGTGACAATCTTACAGCAAGAAAAAGATGCAACTTTCAACCTGAATCTTTATACAACCTCATTTACACCCATCTTCTCTTATTATCATTATTTTCATGAGTGCAAAACATCATTTTAAGAATGAGTATGATTAGCCAGCGTGGTGGTGCACGCCTGTAATCCCAGCACTCAGGAGGCTGAGGCAGGAGGATCGGTGAGAGTTTGAGACCAGCCTGGGCTACAAAACTAAGCTCAAGGCCAGCCTGAACTGTACAGTGAGACCCTGTCTCAAAAAGACCAAAAAAAAAGAATAAGTATGATTAACATGAAGGTGAAGAACCTACACTCCATTGTACAACACATGATTTATAAAAATGGTACACTAACACCAATAAACCACTATTTAACATCAATGTACACATAATTTAATTTTAAAATAAAAGATAATAGCCTTTAATGATTGGTATTTTCAGTGCTTAAAAGGAAATGTTTTTAAAAGGCATCCAAAAAATCACAGCCTCACTCTCAATGTTACACATTTTTCAGTTGAAGTGTTAATTTCCTACTTTCCAATGAAAATTTACAGTTTAACAAATAAGACATGCTTAAATAGGAGAATAAAAGAACTGTGTATGACTAAGGGGTGTGGCTCAGTGGTAAAGTGCTTGCTTAGTATGCGTGAGGCAGTCCCCTGCATGAGAAAAAGTATTATTTAAACTTTACTTCAGTTTAATTAAAATGTAATATCAAAGCACCTGCTTAGGCAGAGCACAGTGGCCAGAGTTTGATCCCCACACATACCTCACTGGCACTGAGAACAAGATTGAGGTGGTGTGGTGGCACAAGCCTGTAATCCCAGCACTTGGGAGGCTGAAAACAAGAGAATCATTACTACATAGTGAGACCCTGTACACCCTTTCAAACCTGACCTAAATTCATAAAAATAAAATAATTTAAATGTAGTATCACTACTTGCCATTCAATGTTTAAAAAATTAGTATTGTCTATACTATCTAGTATTTTCCAGTCTCGGTTCTGAACATTTTAAAGGTAGCATGATAAAAATAGAATAATCCACATTTTGCAGGAAACACCACTCAGGACAAGAGGTTAATGTTACTTCATTATCAACACGGTATATACATATATATTTGGGAAGGGGAGCTGGCTCAGGATGCCTAAACAAAGTATATTTTTTAATGCTTCCAACCAAGTGAAAAATTCAAGTGTAAATGAAATTGACCAACAACACATGAAAAATGATATGAATTACAAAACAGAAGATCCTAGCTCTATTCTTGGCACTACTAAGGACTGAAAAACTACAAAACCAATAAAAGTCAAGTCTCTGTACATCAGCTTCTCTTTCTGAAAAGAGGACTGACACCAACTCCTCCCTAATGATATTTTTGATGGGACAAGTGAGATAATTATGTGAAGACCTTGTAAGATTTCCAAGATAAAATTCAAAGTTTTATAGATGTTATCAAACCATAATTACAAAAATGTATGTACTTTACATCAACAAATATAAGATAAAAAATAAAATAAAAAGGGAAAACATAAAAACAATAAATTTAAAACGCTTTGTATTTAAAAGGTCTGTTCAAGCACAAACGTGTCACATGTTCAAACCATGTTACTCAATACTGCTATAATTATAGTAATAAGAACCTGCTTGTCAATTTTACAGCTTAATGATGAGCCACCCCTTTTTGGTTTCAGTGTAGGAAACCATGGAAGGATTGATCATTCCCAGAAGGACAAAAGACAAGCTACATGAGAAGGCTAAGAAGATTGTCTCCTAAGCAATCCCAAGGTGCTGCACATGAAAACATCTTGTCTAAGGGTCAGTAGGTACAGTGTGTGTGTGTGCTCTGCACTCTGTTAAAACCCTTTCTCCTTATTACACTTGGAACTGAAACAGCTAGGCTATGCTGGACCTGATAGGTAGCAGAGTCAAAAATATCATTTAATATTGCTCTTGCTCAGAAATTTATGTCAGGCAAAGTCCTTGAATTTTTTTCTAACCTAAAGTTTCAGACAAAATTTAAGATGTCTTATTTGAAAAGGAAATTAAATGTTAACATAATTAGCATACTTCAGGCAACTAACTTCTCAAATAAAAGCATTTCAATTTTGCCATACTTTAAAACAGTTAAGAGAATGCCTTCCTAAGAGGTACAATATCAATTTTCAAACTTCAGTTTTCATTAACAACTCCATAATTAGATAGCACTTCAACTTCATTAAAGACTTAGATTTTCTTCTGCCCAATAAGTATTTAAATATTTAAAGCAACCACAAGCAGCTTTCAAAGCCTTTAAAAATAATCTGAGTCAGGTTATAAATACTAAAATGTTATTGAAAGATGACCCTCAAGAAAATCAAAGCTCTGTGCTGGAAAGCAGTGTCCTTTAAAAAGTAGCAGATTAGATAAATCAGACAGCAAATAATGAGCTCAATTTAAGTATAGGAAAATATTCAAAGGTAACTTCTTTGTGATCACACACAAAACACATGCAGCAGTAAATTTAAAAATAAGTTAAATAAAAAATAAAAATACATAAGGCAAATAATTTTCTAGCACTCTTAAAAAGTGTAATCAATAAGAATAACAATAATAACCTCTTCCTGGTTATTATTATTATACTATGATAAGGCAACACTCTTCTTTTTAATGCCACATATTCACTGGCACATAGAAGTTATATCTAAGAATTGCTTCAAGCTGGTACAAAACATTCACTATATGTGAAATCTTGACAATCAATGGTGATCACCTTAGAGTAAGGCCTTTTGTTCATTAATAACAAAACTTCCTTGCAATATTTCCAGTGGATGCATTATATGCTTAATTTTGTTCTCTGACACATGAGTATCAGTACATACACATCTGATATTTTTAGGCTAAAAGTAAAAAATTAGACATCTTACAAGCATCATCCTCCTACAATATATGCATAGTGGTTAATATTTAAGAATAAACTAGATACTATGTGTGGCATCCCCACTTTATTAGCTATGTTTATGAGCATATACACAGAAGCATACATGTATTTATCCCATGCATACAGAAATAAGGTACTAAGTTCAGAAAGTGACAATTACTGCTTCTTATAAACATTTTAAAAAAAAAGATTAAAGTGACCACACTAGAAACTTATGATTTAGAAAAAAAATTCAATTTGTCATTTTTATATTGAGACGTGTTAGAGAAATAAAAACACTGCTTATCCTTAGAACACTTTTTTAAATGCTGGAACACCTACTATATCCTTCTAGATACAGTGATAGAGTGTCACTGAGACATTCTAAAGACAATCAAAGATTTTAATTTCACATCTGTGACACCCAAAGCCTTCCTATGGATATTTACCAGGATCAGCATTTCTAATCATGAATAAAGAATGTAGAGCTCTTTTCATGTTAAAATAGGCTCAGATAATTTATTTCATATACCTTTTTTTATATGTACTTCCCTACATGTAGTTAGCTTTTAGTTATAAGGACACTTCTTATTCTCATGCTAACAAAACAACACTCTCCTTACAAGTGTGAAAGTCATATTTCTGTAATAAAGTAATATCTAGTAAACTGTATGTCATAGGACAAAGAGATACAGCAGTTGTCCCAACACTTTTTTAAAAAGCCATCTATTTTCTGATCCAAAGGTTTTCTTTGTACAGATTCATTAGAAATCCACTTAAGAACTTCAAGAAAACTTAGAAGAACCTTCCACTGTGGTTGTTTATTTCAGTGTGGAGGAACAATTGCTTCATTTGAAGTAACTAACCTAATAGAACACAAGTTAAACCAAAACACATTAAATGGAAAGAACAGCTACAGATCAATGGAGTTGCTGGTATGATTTTCCACCAGAACCATCTAAAATCTAAAGTTTGCAAACATGTAATTCTCCTAACTAAATTCATCTCACTAACTTAATTCTTATCATTAAGAATTCAATTCTTCATATCAGAAAAGGACGAAAACGACTTACAAAGCTCAAATACAATAACCAGTACCTATCAGCCTAAATTAACACCGGCCCAATCTTTAGCCAAAAGAGAAACTCTACATTAGTCACTCCTACTCAAGAACTTGATCTGGTACTCTGGAGAGGACTCTGGGTCACCTCTGAAGAGTCAGTAAACACTTAAATTCTTACTGTGAACTCTATGGCAACTGTCAGTTCTAAGAAACAGGTGCATTATTTTCGATGGAAGTCTCAAACTTATAGAGGAGACTGAAACAAAGCAAAAAAGTGCTGCGGGAAAATATCATTAAAAGCAAGGATTTTACATGTTCAGTGCCTAATGTGGACTCCGTGGTTAAACTGTCTGAGTGGCACAAACACAGGCATAAACTGGCAAGGAACAAGCTCATGACGGCACACACTGTACTTAAAAGTCTACGAATGGTAAACTGCGGACAGCCACATGTGGGGAGGGCTGTTGTAGAACATTTTTCTGGGCCATTTTCCTCTTTTGCTATTTTGAGCACCTGATAATTTACCTGAAATCCCAAACTATCTAAAAACGGGCAAGCCCAAGAAGGAACAGACACTAAGAAAGCACCTTTAGTGTTAAGTGTACTCTTTCAGGAGTATGTGCCTACTTCCTGTACCTCCTGGTGATCAGCTCTCCAACCTGCGCCCTCCAGATTGAAGGAAACTCCCAGATTTAAAGACTGTTCGACTAGTACAGTACTTAGATAGGTTGTGTTTGCTAAAAAGAATATCAAATGCAGCGGAACTGAATTTATTCATGGGCTGGGCATGTGAATCATTTCTCCATCCAGTGTTAGATCCCACACGTCAACGTGCACAAGGCTTTTCTTACCTGCATAGAAGCGGATGAGGCAGCCAATCTCCGAGTCCATGCCTTCTTCCTGCACTCTCCACAGTTCCCCAAATCCTAGCTGGAAGAGGTAGTCATTTTGGATCTGTAGTGGCTTCTCATCTGCCTCCAGGCGCCGGGTGGTCTCTCCATGGAGCTGCACGTACAGAGTGGGTGGCAGAGGTCCCTTCTCCAAAGTGGATCTGTTCCGGCCGGGGGTCGACAGGGGACCCCCCGGGGCTACTGCCACAGCCTTCTCCTCCCGAGGCCCCTCCAGGGCCGCCCTGTCAAGGCCCTCGACGCCCCCTGACGTTGTCTGCTGCGGTCGAGGTGGGGAGGCAGTCGGGGAGGGTGGCCGAGATTGGACGGGGCGGCAGGAGCGGCGGGGCTGGCTGGGATCGACATCAAGCTCCTCCGACGACGAGGAACCGCTGCCGCTGCTGTAGAGGTCCAGGCGGTCCGACACGCTCTCGGCGCTGGGGCTCAGGCTGAAGCTCTCAGTGTCAGAAGCTGCACCGTCCAGACGCCGCGGGGCGCCGGCTGGGGAGGCAGGACCCTCCAGGGGCGGTTGGCAGGGGCTGGAGTCCAAGGGCGCCGGGCTGGCCCGGGGGCCGGCGGCTGGCAGCGGCAGGTCAGCTGGGGGCGCGCGCGGGGCACCCCCGACGGCACTCGCGTCCCGGCATTCAGGGGGCGCAAGCCCCGGCCTGGCGGCCGTGGGCCCGGGCCCCTGGCCCAGCACCTTCACCACGCCGCCGCCTTTGTGGCCCAGCTGCAGGAGGCGGGCGGCCACCTCACCGGCCGTGGTGTCCAGCGTGCAGAGCACCGGGCGCAGGTACGACGAGGCCATGTGGCGATCGAAGACGTGCACGCAACCCCGCTGGAGCTGGTTCCTCACCCAGTCCCGGTCCGACGGCTGCAGCTGCAACAGCTGCCGGTGCTTCACGAGCAGCGTCTTCCTGTCCAGGCTCCGGGTGCAGAGCGTCGCCGAGGCCGAGCAGGAGGCGGAGAGGCCGGCAGCGCCCGGGTTGTGCGAGGCGGCAGCGGCGGAGGACAACGACGACGAGGACGACGAGACGGCGGCGGCCGCGGACAAATTCCTCTTCAGCCGCCCTCTCCTCAGCAAGAGGGAGTTGGCGCCGCTGACGGCCGCAGACACCGGGGCAGCCGCGCTGGCCGCTGGCTGCGGAGCCCCACGCCGTTTCCTGCGCCCGGTCCCCCCCACCCGGCCGGGCAGCGGCCCCGGAGACGCCTCACTGGGGGCCTCCTCCCGCGCCCCGCCGCGCCCGCCGCTCGCAGCCGCGGGTATCAGCGCGGGCTCCGGGCTCCGGCCACCCCCGATCACCCCTGCTGCCGGAGCTCGGTCCTCCCCGGAGCCCCGGTCAGGGAGTCGCTGCGCCGGGGCCGCGGCGGGCTCCATTGCAGTGGGGCTTCACGTTTCCCCCCCAGCTCCGGAGGCAGTGAGCTGAGAGGGAGGCGGCAAGACGAAGGTGGGAGACGGAGGTGGTGGCCGCGGCGCAAGGAGAAGAAGCCAATGGCGTTCGGCGCGGCCGTTCCAGGGGATTATGTGGCAATTCGGAGCATTCCGTCGGTGTCTCCGTGTCCCATCCCGCGCGCCCGCCTAGCGGCCACCGCCCCCCCCCCACACGCCCTGCCCGCCCGGGTCGTGGACTCCACAGCGGCAGGCCCCGCCCGCTCCCCCCGCCTCACCCCAGCGAGCCAGCGGCGAATCCCGACTCATTGAATATTAATCACGCGCGGGGAGTCGGAACGAGGGAGGTAGGGAGCGCCGCTCGGGCTTCATGAATATGCATAGCTAGCAGGATGGCATTCCAGGGCGGAGCGGGAAGAGCCGGAAGGCGTTGAGAGGTGGGGCCTCAGGGTAAACAAACGTGACGAGTGCGTACGGGGGCGGGGCGGGACTGTTTCCCGGGAGATTCCAGGCCTGGACGAGAAGGTCGGTGGAGAGCGGGATGCGCGGTGCACTCTGGGAGTTGTGGTGCTTGCCCGGTTAAGTGCATACCCGAGAGAACTGTGAAAGACTACAAGCCCCAGCAATCCTGACGTTTTGCTCCTCCATTCCTCTGGCTACTGAATAGTGCCAGAGTGTTGTGCCCTCTGCTGTTCGACTCTGTCTTGGGGCAAGTTCTTCGTATACTTGTGTCTCAACTTGGCAATTAATTCTTTCTGGCCAGATAACTTTTATCTTCCCCACTAATTGAAAATGAGGGCCTTCAGAGACTTTAAACATTACGGAAATCCTGATTCCCACTCTGCTCATTGCATGAGATACAAATATCCTCAACACCTCAAAAACAGTGACCATGGGTGTGGGCTGGCCTGATTTTTTTTTTCTCATTTATTCAATGCCTGGGGATGACAGCCAGTGTCTGGAATTCTAACTTAAAAGATTGGTTAAGGGGCCCGGCAGGATGGCTCAGTGGTCTAAAGCCTCTGCTTGAGAAAGCTTAGGCGGCTTCAGGGACTGCGGTTCAATCCCCGGCACCACATGCTGCACCAGCCCTGCCCTCAGGGCAGGCTGAGCCGGCCATAAAAATGATTGAATAAACAAATAAAGGTTCTGAAGCAAGAAAAAATAAATAAATAAATTATTTTAAAAAATAATAAAAAATAAAAGATTGGTTAAGTGTACGCAGTAGAAATGGCTTAACTCATGCTCTCACATTCTTGTGAGGAGAAAAAACGAACTGGGGTCTCACTGTTTCCCATTGATCTTAAGTAACTTAATGGCACAAATCAGTGGAAGAACCCTAAAATGAAGGCAGTTTCTACGTTTTAATATCTTCCTTAGTTTTTATCTTTTGGCATTCCAAAAAAGTTAATTGTTTTTTACTGAAACAGTGTTTAATTGTGGCCTGAAAAGTCACTTTCTTCTTTTACTTGCACTTCAAGTAATGTCATTGGCTGGAGTAGAGCATTTTACTAAAAATTATTGAGCATACATGGGCCAGCTAGATAGTTCAGTGGATTAAAGCGCCTGCTTAGGCCAACTCAGGGATCAGGGTTTGATCCTGGCATCACATGCCATGCCGGCCCCGCCCTCGTGCAGGCTGAGACTGTGATTGCACCTGGGCATGGTGGCGCAAACCAGTAATCTCAGTACTTGGGAGGCTAAAAACAAGAGGATCACTATGAATGTGATCTGTGTAGTGAGACCCTGTAGATACTGCATTAAATACATAATAAAGAATTAATTAATTTAGCAAACATTTTTAATTCAATACAGTTCTTCCTTGATTGCTGTATAAATGTATATCATCACCTATGAGGCTTTTCAATGGCTTCAAGTGTATACTATACAAGACCTAATTTAATTTAAATTATTTGAAGGCAAGGAAGGAAGGAGATCAACTGAAACTTGCAGCAAGGAAAATTGTATTTAATTTAACTAGACAACATCAAAAAGAAGTGAAGAAAACCATGAGGATAATAATATTTTTTAATGATATTCGAAATTCTTGAAACTGATTTGCTGGGCCGGCAGGATGGCTCAGTGCGCCTGCTTAGGAAAGCTTAGGCAGCCACAGGGACCACGGTTCCATCCCTGGCACCACATGCTGCACCAGCCCTGCCCCCAGGGCAGCAGGCCATAAAAAAAAAAAAAAAAAAAAAGACTTTAAAAAAATGATTTGCTGTATTTTTCTTTGAAAACTCTTGCTCCTTGGCCTCATGAAACAAATTTTCATTCCATTTAAATTAAATCTACCACAATATTAAGTATTAGGAAGATAACAAATTCCCACAATAGAAATATGTATTCAAATTGATTAATTTAAAAAATAATTATAGAAATATATACCAGTCTGTGTTATAGAAATTCAATGAGTTAGACACTCTTCCTACCTTTATAGAGTTTATAGATTTGAATTAACATTCAACAAAATGAAACAAGTACAGGAGGGAAAAATATATGTCGTTGAGAAAAAAAAAACAACATAAAACAAAAAATAGGAATCAGAGAACAGAGGAAAAAAACTGAAATGCAATTTTTAGACTGAAAGAGAGTACTGAAGAATAAATGAGAAATTTTGAAGGAGAGAGACAGTATAATTGAGTATAAATTTCAACTGCACTAATCCATAAGTATTCTTTTTTCTTTCTTTTTTTTGTCTTTTTGAGACAAGGTCATGCTACACAGTTCAGACTGGACTTGAACTCAATTTTGCAGCTCAGGCTGCTCTCAAACTTGCATCCATCCTCCTGCCTCAGCTTCCCTAGTGTCGGGATTACAGGTGTGTACCACCATGCCCGGCTTCCATAAGTATTCTTGAACAGCCCTTAACATTACTAGTTCTAGAAGTGGGAAGACTAGTATGTTAACTTAGTCAACCTTTAATAAGGCTAAAAGCAAAACACATGTTAAATTTCAGTAGTACAAAATAGAATTTTTACACCTCTGTATGTACAATGGTTCCATAATTGATTTCCTAAAAACTTCTTTAATTTTTGCTATATTGAGAATGTGCATTAACTCCCCTATATCTACTTAGTGGAATCATATTTTGTTAGATAATGCAACAAGCTCTAGGTAAATTTCTTGTAATCAAAAATTCTATCATCACTGGCTAAATGTCCACTAACATCTTCTATTTTTTGTTTTTTTTTTAATAGATTTAATCTTATTTTAAAGAGTAAAAATACCAGAAACAAAGATAGAAAAAACAGTAATAAGTAAGAGTACAGATAGTACAGAATTTCAAAACAAGAAAAATTTAACAGTGGTTGCATTACATATTTTCATCATCAAATCAGTTTAGATCAATAGACATAGGTATGTAAGACTGATCAAACAAACATTAACACTTTGAATAAACATTAACTTTTTAAACACTTTCAAATGCATTTTGTATATGTCACTCTTCAAAATAAAAAAAAAAATTATACAAGTTGAAGATGCAGAAAACATGAGGTCCTGAGATTGATTCCTCATACCACCCAAAATTTATTTATTTATTTATTTATTTATTTACTTACTTACTTACTTATTTATTTATTTATTCTTTTGAGTCCTTACACTAGGGAGACTATACAATATTTGCATATGTACATCTGGTTTATTTCACTTATGAGTGTATGTTCAAGATACATCCATTTATATATAAAGTCTTCTAGCTTATCATTCCTTATAGCTGAGTAATATTCCATTTTATGAAAATACCACATCTTTTTCAACTATTCTTCAGATGATGGGCATTTTGGTTGTTTCCATGATTTGGCTATCACAAATCGTGCTGCTATGAACATAGGAGCACAGATATCACTATGATATGATGTGTTCATTTCTTCCAGAAAAATTCCCAGTAGGGAGATAGCTAGACTGAATGGAATTTCCAGCTCTAGTTTTTTTGTGGAGACTCTAGTGGAGTCTCCATGCTGCTTTCCATAATGATTGCACCAGTCTGCATTCCCACCAGTAGTGGAGAAGTGTTCCTTTTTCCCCACAGCCTCTCCAACATTTGTTGTTGGTTGATTTCTTTATGGTAGCCATTCTTTCTGGGGTGAGATTGTATCTAAGTGTTGTTTTCATTTACATTTCACGAATGGCTACCAGTGTGGAGCATTTCTTCATGTATTTATAGGCTTGTTGAATTTCTGTCTCTGAGAAGCATATGTTCATTTCTGGATTGGATCTTTGAATTTTGGGACCCTAATGGTTTTTAGTTCTTTATAAATTCTAGGTAGAAGACCTTTGTCTGAATACTTACTAGTTAAAAATCTTTTGAAATTTGTGTGTTGTCCTTTCGCCCTGTTGGTAATTTCTTTTGACATGAAAAAACTTCTCAGCTGGAGGAGGTCCCATTTGTTGATTCTTTGAAGTGTTAAATGTACATTTTGATTCTGGTCCATGAACTCTTTGCCTACGCCAATGTCTTCAAGATTTCCTCCAACTTTCTCCTCTAGGAGATTTAGGGTTTCTCTTTTAATATTTAGATCTTTAATCCATTTTGATTTTAGTTTAGTGCATGGTGTTAGACCTGGGTCAAGTTTTACTTTTTGGTATGTAGACTGCCAGTTTTTCCAGCACCATTTCTTTAAGAGCCTATCTTTCTTCCAGTAAACATGTTTGGCCTCTTTGTCAAAAATAAGGTGGCTGAGTGTGTTTGTATTTACCTCTGCATCTTCTAATCTATTCCCTTGATCATCCGGTCTATTTTCTGCCAATACCATGCTGATTTTATCAAAGTAGCTGTGTAGTATAACCTTAGGTCAGGAATTGTAATGCCTCCTGCCTTGTCTTTGTTGCCCAGGATTGTCTTTTCAATTTTGGGTCTTTTTTGGTTCCAAATAAATTTTAGGAATGACTTCTCCAGTTCTGTGAGGTATGTTGATGGTATTTTGATAGTAATTGCCCTAAATAGTTTAGGGAGTATGGCCATCTTCACAATGTTAGTTCTTCCTATCCAGGAACAGGGAATATCTTTCCATTTTCTGAAATCCTCTAAGATTTTTTTTTCAGAGTACTGTAGTTTTCATTGAAAAGCTCTTTTATTTCTTCAGTTAGGTTAATTCCTAAGTATTTCATTGTCTTCCATGCTATCATAAAAGGTGTTGTTTCTCTAATTTTCCTCTCAGTGTGTTCATTATCTGTGTGGAGGAATGCTATTGACTTTTGTGTGTTGACTTTATATCCTGCTTCGCTATTGAATTTGTGTATTAATTCTAGTAGCTTCTTGGTGGAGGATTTTGGGTCGTCCACGTAGATTATTGTGTCATCTGCAAATAATGATAATTTAACTTCTTCTTTACCTATTTTTATTCCTTTTATTTCTCTCTCTTGTATAATGGCTGTAGCTAATGATTCCAGAACTATATTGAATAAGGGTGGTGACAGAGAACATTCTTGTCTTGTACCAGATTTGAGAGTAAAAAGCTTCAGTTTTTCCCCATTTAGAATTATGTTAGCTTTTGGATTGTCATAGATGGCTTTTATCAGCTTGAGGTAGAGGCACTCTATTCCAAGTTTCTGTAGGAGTTTGAACATGAATGAGTGTTGGACTTTGTCAAAAGCCTTTTCTGCATCAATGGAGACAATCATGTGATTTTTGGCTTTGGCTCTATTGCTATAGTGTATCACATTTATATATTTGCATATATTTAACCATCCTTGCATTCCTGGGATGAATCCTACCTGGTCATGGTATATAATCTTCTTGATGATTTGTTGTATTCCAGTGGTGAGGATTTTATTGATAACTTTTGCATCTATGCTTGTGAGAGAAATTGGCCTGTAGTTCTCTATTTTAGTTGCATCTCTTTGTGGTTTTGGTATCAGTGTAATACTTCCTTCTAGGAATGATTTTGGGAGTATTGCTTCCTTTTCAATTTCATTGAAGAGTTTGAGGAGTATTGGGATTATGTCTTCTATAAATTTCATGTTGAATTCAGTGGTGAATCCATGAGGTCCTGGACTTTTCTTTGTTGGTAGGCTTTTTATTACATTTTGTATTTCATTGGCTGTTATTGGGTTGTTGAGAGTTCTTATATCTTCTTCATTTGGTTTTGATAATTTATACTTTTCTAGGAATCTATCTGTTTCTTCTGTGTCTTCAATTCTGTGAGAGTAAAGATTCTCAAAGTAGCTATTTATGATCCTCTGAATCTCTGCTGAGTCTATAGTAATTTCACCCTTTTCATTCCTTATGCTTGAATTTGAGTCTTTCCTCATTTTGATGAGGTTAGGTAGGGGCTTATCAATTTTACTTAATCTTTCAAAGAACCAGCTTTTTGGTTCATTAATTCTTTGTATTTTTTTTTTGTCTCAATTGAGTTAATTTCTGCTCTAATCTTTATAATTTCCTCCTCTCTTTGAACTTTTGATTTCCTTTGCTCTTCCATTTCTAGTTGGTTGAGGTGTTGCATTAGAGTATTTACTTGTTCCCATTCTGTCTTCTCAACATATGAGTTCAGGGCCCTAAATTTCCTGGGAAGAACTGCTTTCATTGCATCCTATAAATTCTGGTAAGTTGTGTTTGAATTTTCATTAAGTTGTAAATATTGTTTAATTTCTTGTTTAATTTCATCTGTAACCCACTGTTTGCTGAGAAGAGTGTTGTTTAATTTCCATGTATTTCTGGGGTTCTTGTAGTTTCTTTTGTCATTTATTTCCAATTTCATTGCACCGAATGCAATGGGATAATTTCTGTTTTCTTGCATTTACTTAAGCACGACCTATGGATTAATATGTGGTCTATTTTAGAAAATGTCTCATGTGCAAAATGTGTATTCTGAAGTGTTTGGGTGGAACACTCTGTGTATGTCCACTAAGTCCAGTTGTTCCAGGTTCTGGTTCAGGTCTGCTACTTCTTTGCTAGTTTTTTGTCTGCTTGACCTATATTTTTGGAACAAAGTGGTTTTAAGGTCTCCTGTTAAGATTGTAGCACCACATAGGAGATTTTTCATATCCGTTAAGGCTTGTCTTATATAACTTAGTGCTTCCCTGTTGGGTGCATACATATTTATGAGTGTTACCTCTTCATCTTGAATTTTTCCCCTAACCAGTATGCAGTGGCCTTCTTTATTTCATTTCACTAATGTTGGTTTGAGGTTTAGAGTGTCTGCAAACAAAATTGCTACCCCTGCTTTTTCTGAGGTCCTGGAGCATGTAATATCGTTTTCCATCCTTTAACTTTTAGCCTATGAGTTTCTTTGTGAGTTAAATGTGTTACTTGTATACAGCATATGGTTGGATTTTGCTTCCTTATCCACTCTACCAGTCTATGCCTTTTAATTGGAGAATTGAGTCCATTCACATTGAAGGTTGTAATTGAAATGTATTGACTTATGATTGACATGAGTTTTACTTACTACTGTTTACTCCTTTTTCTCCTGTGTTTAATTGGTTGCCCTATTTGGTGGGTTCTTTCTGTTCTCATTTGTTGAGTTCAGGTTGTTTTGTTCCCTATCTAAAAAAAATTTTAGTATACTTTGTAGGGTTGGTTTTGACTTCATGAAATTCTTTTGTTGTTCCTTGTCATGGAAGTATTTCATTTCTCCCTCATACCTGAAAGAGAGTTTTGCTGGGTATAGTAGTCTGGGCTGAAATTTGTTTTCATGGAGGACTTGAAGCACTCTGCTCCATGCCCTTCTTGACTTCATGGTTTGTGAGGAGAAATCTGCCATTATTCTGATGGGTTTTCCTTTAAATGTGATCTGCTTCTTTTCTCTAGCAGCTTTTAGTATTCTGCTGAATTTCTGGAATCTTGACTATTACATATCTGGGTGTGTTTTTATTTGGGTTGATGTTATTTGGGGTTCTGTATGCTTCAGTTATCTGAATGTCTGATTGTGTTCTCATATTTGGGAAGTTTTCTGCTATTACTTCTGCCCATATTCCTTTTATATCATTTGTGTCAACTCCTTCTTTCTCACTGATTCCTATTAATCTCACATTGATTATTTTTGCATCATCTTGCAGATGTTGAATTATTTTTTCCTACATCCTGGTTATTTTTAAGTGATCCTTTCTTACCTTTTCACTAGCTGTGACTGTGTCTTCAAGATCTGAGATTCTATCTTCACTTTCACTCAAATGGTTTTTCCAGCTTGTGATTAAGATTTTATTTTCTTGTATATCTCTTTGAAACTGTCTCATGTGATCTATTTCTTTCCTATATTGCTTAATCAGGTAATCCATCATTTTTCTATTCTCCTCTAATTTTTTATCAGTGTCTTTTTTATTCATACTGAAGTCTCTCATTATAGTTATCCTTTCTCTCTCTACCTCTGAGATTATTTCTGTTCTGTTCTCCTCTCTACCTTTCTGTAGTTGTTCCCCTACTTTTGATGCTATTAATTTAGAGATGTCTTTTTTAACTTCAGAGGTTATTTCTGCTCTGGTTTCCTCTATACATTTCTGCTGTTGTTTTTCCACTTCATAGTCTTAATTTATGCATTTCTTTTTTATTTCAGATGTTATCTCTGATCTGAGTTAATCTATACATTTCTGCACTTGTCTGTCTACCTCAGAAGCTATCAATTCAGAGATTTCATCTGCATTATTCCCATTTTCTTGTATGGTAGTGTCTCCTATATATGTTATAGATGGGCTCAGGACCTGAGGTTGCATTTTGCTCCTTGTCTGTATCATTCTGTATAGCAGTGAACTTTGGTGCAGGACTGCATGCCTGCAGCTTAGTCTTTTAGTCCAAGCTACTGGGTCAGCTGAGCTGCTTGTAGGCTGAGGCGAGGAGATCTCACTCACCTGGTGAGCCTGGCTGCTGGATAGTCTAAGCTTGCTTCAGGCCGGAGATCTGACTCACATGGCGGACCTGGTGCTGGATAGACTGCGCTTGTGGTGGGCCAAATTAACATCGTCTTTTTAAAAAAGTATAGCACTGTATTTAATCTCCCTCTGATTCCACTTATCTCACCTTATTCAGTCTGCTTTTTATCCTCTAAGAATGTTGCTTTATCATTGAAAGTGTTTGTAATCAATACATATTCCCTAAAGGGGAAATTTCTTGAAAACAGGTATTGCTTAGAAAATTTAGCACTCAAAGTACTACAGTAGGAAAGGGCTGGGTAGATATATCATATGCATACTTCTGGCAGATAAGAATTTGGTTTCAGGGATACCTATATCCAAGTTGGTGGGAGTGAGGTCAATAATAATAGAGTTAAAACATCTCCACATAAAGAAAAAAACATTATATATATATATATATATATATATATATATATATATATATATATTCAAACCTTCCTCAAAAATGGGGATGGAGGAGTAAGGAATATAGTCTTTCCAGGTTTCATGCATAAAATCTATAATCTGAAAAATGGCATATTCTGTTACAGTTAGGATAATAAAAATCAGAATGGAAGGAACAGCAGAAGGACAGAGGTCCAGAATGCAGTCCTTCACAAAGCTGACTAAGCTTAGGAGCAGAGAGAGACGAGGAGGGGAGAGGGAAGGAGGGAGATAAAGAGCAAGAAAGACAGATAGACAGGAAGACCCTAAAGATAGTCCTTTTAATGTCAGGTCACCTAGAGCCTTGTAACTGAAACAATTTGATAAAAAGCAATTAAACTTGTACTCAAAGCTTGCTAGTATCAGGGAATATCACTCAGACTATCTGTGCAAACCCACCCTATATACTTTCTCTGAAAAAAAAAAGTTTTGATAAAAGATAAGAATTTTTTCAGCTGTCTATGAAATAGCATCTTTGCCCACTTAAAAAGCAGAGTAAGAAATATACCAGGATCCTAAAGATAAAATACAACCTAGTACTGTGCCATATGCCTTATAGGTTATACTTTTCAAAGAATCACATCTTCAAATGCTAAAAGATAATCCTAAAAAGAAACATCAGATGTAAAAGTTCTAAACCCTCATGCCAACTCGTTAAAATATTTTCATAGCTATATTTGGAGAAACAGAACATAAATTTCAGTTTACTGCCATGTTTTACTCTCTGTTGTGTGATTTATTAACATGTGTTCTGTGTTCTGCATCTAGGTTAATCCTGTTTGCGTTCTCAGATCTAAAATAAAAGAAACCATCTTTGGAATTTTTTTCTAGTATAAACAGTTGGAATTTTAATAGAGCAATGAATTGATAGCTTGGATGGTTTCAATCAGAATTGTTCAGGACTCAGCTGTGTCCAGAAATACACTCAGAAAGATGCAATATACAATGTAATACGTTTAGTTAGTACATTATGAACAAGGAATCTAATTATAGTTTCACATTTTTATATCCCTTGAGCTACTAGTGGTTTACCATGCCTAAATTGCTCACTGTTTACTCATTCTTTTTTTACTATGAGGGACCCATTTAGCAAATTACTGCTCTAGTGCACTAAATGGGCCCCAGGTGGCCAAATTGAATTAATATGTTCCCTGTTCACTGGCAGGATGAAACCTTATGGTCTCTCTAAAGTTTTACCCCTCCCTCATTAAACTTACCATTTCAGTTCTATCAGGAGCTTAGATTGGTACTGTATTCTTAGGTAGTCCATTTTAAAGATATGGTTTGATGTCATTTCAAAATTTAGTCTACTCTTTTATTTCAATAATTATGTTTTTCTTATTTCTTGCAGGTTACCTCAGTGACATAAGCAGATGTTCTGTATACCACAATAGTCATAGACTAGAAATGTAGGTCATGTAGACCCATCCTGTCCCCGTAATAATATAAATTACCTGGAATTCAACAAGTATTCATAGAACTTTTATGTGTAGATATTAGTCACCCCAAAATAGTGTAAACCAAAATACTTTCCCTAATGAAGATTATTGTGAATAGTCATTGTTCTTTGTTTTTTGTTGTTGTTGTTGTTGTTTTAAAGAAATTTCAGCTAAAATCAACCTGTTATCTTCTTTTGCCTTGTTTTGCGTAAATTGAACATGTGAAACTCTAGATATGTAGACTAGGTATGAATATAAATATATTTCCCAAGGTATTATTTATTCTTTCCTTTACAAATAAGTTTATCTTATGATTGCTTTAAATACTCCTATATTAATACATCAATTTAAAAATACATACATCCAACTTTTTCAAAACATACTTTTGATTCTAAACCATTTCAAGCACCAAATAGATTTCCACTCACATTCACATTTAATAAATACCTTTCCTGTATCATCCCAAAGCCTTTCTTCTGATTCTCCCACAATTGAAAACATCATGATGCCCCATACCTATAAGCATTTATTCCCTGAAAAAAAGCAACCTGGGTCTTCTCTTTCTTACCCCACAGGCAGAGATTACATCCAGGAGACAGCATCAGTGCCTAGGCATCTTGCCCTTCCCCCTCCACCTTCTTTGACATCTAGTGGTCTGTACCCCTCCTTTCTAAGGTCTGCCATAACAAAGTGGCTAAAATAATCAAAATGTATTCATTCATAGTTCAGGAAACTGGAAATCCAAAATCAAGACATTGGCTGGTCCATTCTCTCTCAAGTCTCTTGGTGTAGAATTTTTTCTTGCCTTTTCCAGCTTTTGCTTGGCTTGTAACTGTATCATTCTATGCCTCCTGATTTTGCTCATCACCTGGCTTTCTCCTATGTGCCTGAGTCCACCTTATTCTCTCCTTATAAGGCCACCAATCACTGGATCAGAGCCCACCAATGATCTGTTATAACCTCATCTCAACTTGATGGCATCTGCAGAGTCCCTGTTTCCTTAGACCTTCCAATTAATAATCAAAGTAGGCTCACTAGCTTTTTTACTGATTCATTTAAAAGTTTATTGATTACTATGTGCCAAGAACTACACTAGGAACTGAGTATGATATATGATGGTAAATAGGATCATCACAATTATTGCTCTCCAAAATATGCCTAAAACATTTAAAATATAAATAATGTGACATTAAAAGAACAGTTTTACAAAGAAAAAGTGAGAAAGACATATCTCAGCATTAATTTCACATTAAACAAACTCCTTACCTTGTGTTTTGTTTTCTTTTGTTACTTAAGACTGAAAAATAAGTGCTCTTAGACCAGTACTAGATTTCAGAGGCGGCTTTGAGAATAACAGTACTAAAGCTTCCAAGGAGTGGCTGTTTCTAGTTCCCTGCCATTCTATAGCCAGTAACAGATGGTTATGGTGAATGGGGAGTGTGACTTTCAAGAATTTAACAATTTACAACCAACCATCTGTTGCAATATGTATCAAAATATTATGAAACATGACCACTACACCACTGCCACTTTCAAAAGTGTGCTCTTGCCATATCTCTGTTATAAAAATGAGATGCCAAAAAATCAAGCAGAGGGGCTCATACTGGAGTAGGTGCATTAGTATATTGGACAGAATAATGGTCACAATGGCAAAATAGCAATTTTTAGCCTCTTACACGTGACATAGTTTGGTAATTAACATCACAATATGTTTTGAAAATCTCTTAAGGTTCAAGGGTGGAATTTAGAAGAACTATACTAATTAGCTAAGTATGACATTAGGAAGACATCTGATCCTTAATGAGCTTTTATTTACTGATTCATGAAATGAAAAGTTTGAACTAGTGTCCCAAAAACTCCTTCGGCTCAAAGAAATTTCTGGTTCTGACTTGAAAATGAAACTCTAATTTAGAACATTGGCAAATATTTCTGTGAGTAACAAGGCAGAGACCTTCACATTTAGATTCTATTTGTTTGAAATGAAAAGACTTGTAAGACTGATTTTTGCAATTTAAAATAATTTAATTCATTTAGAATAACAGCTGATTTATGTGCCATTTAAGAAAAGTGTTGAGGTTTCAGTCTTTTGAAATACAAATGTGTCATGAATAGGAACCAATCCATGAAAACAAAATCTACAGCTTCTGGCCCCCAAATGAAAGGTCTTTATCAGTTTTCCATGGATAGATACACACCTCATCAGCACAGAGGAAGGTCAGCCCACAGAACCTAAGTCATTTGCTTCAGTGAGGACATGGGCACCAGGAGACATAGACAGAGATACTGAGAGCAGCAATAGCTCTTAATGCCTAATCTTGGAATAACCCCAAATGCTGAGCAACTATAGAATAAAGAAATGGTAGCATCAGCCTGCCTTGAAATACTAATGTGGCAACAAAGCTGAATAAATTAATGTAGTGCCAAGCAACATGAATGAATCCTAAAAAGCATATTGGGTGAAAGTCAAACACCCTAATACAGATAGACTCCAATTTATCATAGTTTGACCTAGAAATTTTTTATTTTACAATGGTACAAAAGTGGTATACTAGCCAGGGATGGTAGTGCACACCTGTAATTCCAGCACTCCAGAGACTGAGGCAGGAGACTCACTGGGAGCTTGAGGCCAGCCTGGACTACATACTGATCTCAAGACCATCCTGAACTGCATAGTGAAACACTGTCTCAAAAAGGAAACAACAAAAAGTGGTATACTATACATTCAGTAGACAGGACACTTGGAATTTTGGACTTGCACCTTTCCTTAGGCAAGTTACAGGGATGGTATTCTCTTGAGATACTGGGCAGCTATAGCCAGCTGCTATCTCCCATTCAGCCACATGACCACCAGGATAATCAATGCTGCTGAATTATGTTATTTAATAGGATGAGTGCATTAAGGCATTTGTGGCTTAAACATTTTCAATTTACAATAGGTTTATCAGGATAAGACAAGAAGTTGATATACTTACCACATATTATGTCAAGTTCAAGAATAAGTCTAAGGGGGGCTGGGGAGATAGCTCCATGGCACAAGTGCCTGCCTGGCAAGTGCAAGGTCGTGAGTTTGAACCCCAGTCCCACAAAAAAAAAAAAAAAAAGAATGAGTCTCTCTTGATATAGATAGATAGATAGATAGATAGATAGATAGATAGATAGATAGATAGAATGTGTTTTGGGGAAGAGCTGGCTTCGCACACCCTGAGGGTGGGGCTGGCACTGCATATGGTGCCAGGGATTGAACTGTGATCCCCTGAGCCTGCCTAAGTTTGCTTAAGCAGGCACTTTGGACTGCTGAGCTATCTTGTTGGCCCCTAATCTATATGTTTGGATTCAATTTAGTGGTAAAACTGAAATGAAGGAAAGAAAATAAATAACATAAACCAATGTGGGGGAAATGAGAGGGTGTAACTAGAGAAGAGAACAAGATTTGGGGACAGCATTCCATTTCTTGACCTCTATGGTTCCTGGGGTCTCTGTGTATATAAAAATGGGTACATCTTATAGCTATATATTTGTGCTTTGTAGATATGCCAGTTTGTGTTCTATTTCATAGCAAAGGTATTTAGTAAGGGTCTACAGGATCTTACTACATATGTCAGAATTGTAGTAATCTGCCTGTGTTCAGCCTCCCAAGGGCTGAGATTACAAGAAGGCACCACCACACTGTCTCAAACACTGTCTCAGCATGTCTGGGGATGGGGCTGGCATGACACACCAGGGATTGAACCCTGGCCACTGTGTCTACCTAAGCTTTAATCCACTGAGCTATTTGGTCAGCGCAGCAAAGGTATTTTTAAAGATCAACTATATGATTTTGTTATAGCCTGAATGTTTTGTTCATGCTCAAAGTTTAAAATTCCATTTCTTGTAACTTGCTTAATTCAGAATTATATTGATAATTTAAGACAACAGATACATTACAGCTTAATCTAAGATAACATTAGAAATTATTGTAAGAGTAATACATTTTTAATATAAGATATATCTTTGCCTTTTGTTTTGTTTTGGCTTTGGTTCTCTGAAATAGGAATCTACCTATGTTTTCCAAGATGGCCTTGAACTCACTATGTCCAGGCTGGCCTCAAACTCACTGCAATCTACTTGCCTCAGCCTCCCAAGTGCTGGGATTACAGGTGTGATTATACCATGCCCGACCTATAAGATTTGTCTTGGTACCTTTCATTATTGGCAAGCATAATGATGCAGGAATTAACAAAAATGTTTGGAGTTGGAGATATAGCTCAGCAGCACAAGCACCTTGTGGGAAAGCACAGGGCCCTGAGTTCAATTCCTGATACTAAATAAATAAATAAATACATATCCAATTTTCACATTTTCTTGCCCAGATTTTTTCTATGGATTTTAATGTGACAGAAATCCAATGGAGCAATGGTTTTCTAAACTGTTTTTGTCACTTTAAAAAAATGCTATAAACACTTCTTGTTATTTAAAGTTTTCCATAGACATAATTTTTAAATTTATTGATTTTTGTCATAGTATGAAGTAAGGCCTCATACTACTAAGAAGACACTACCACTGCGCTATACTTTCAGCCCTTAATTTTAAATTGTTAAAGAAAAATGTATTTGGGAAGGCTGGGGAGATAGCTCAGTGATTGTCTAAATGCCTGCCTGGCAAGCCCAAGGACCCAGGCTTAATCCCTGGTTCGGCATACCATGCTGGCCCAGAAACCCCAGGCTCTCCTTGCTGGCCAACCAAAACCCAGTGTGGTGGCACATGCCTGTGATCCCAGCACTGGGGACGCTGAGACAGGAGGATCACTATGAGTATGAGCTGCATAGCAAGACTATATACCAAATACATACATACATACATACATACATATACATACACATACATACATACATACATGATTTTTTAAAATGCATTTCAGGCAGAACTATAATTCATTTAAGCATTTCACAAAAATGAATTAGTAATCAGGCAGGTCTTCAATGTTTTTGTCCCATTTTATGTTATTCTACATGTGGAAATAAGATAATATAGCTAATTTTGCTATATTAATGTTTCTTTATCTCCCTAAGCTTCAAATCACAACATAGAAGCACTTAAATTAGGTAACATCTGTAGTCCTTTTTAGATGAGTTTATAAGAAGTCAAAATGAGGAGACATTTACCAGGTACCTACAATATGCCAGGGTAAGGTCACCAGATTTAGCAAATGAAGATAAAGTAAGCCTGGTTTTTCTGATATTTGGCCATACTTATTTTTTTAAGATACAGTCCTTCATTTAGTTTCAAAATGTTAGTGTGAGCCATGGGAAAACTAGATAACTCAGGTTCCTAAGACTCTCATCATCCCAGAGCCTGAGACTGCTCCTCAAACTTTGGCGCCTCACACACCATTACTGTATCAGTCAGGGTTTTACTAGAGGTACAGATATGGGCATACTTAAAAATAAATTACTGAGTCTTGCACTGAACTGGCTGTCCCTTTGCTACATCTGCACACTGCCAAGGCTGGCAGTTATATTTTCTAATTTATTCTTTTAACTCTTCTGAGAGTTACACATGATACCCCTTTTTAAAGAAGAGCTTCAAGAGAGTCAGAAACTTTTCTAAGTTGACACACCCAGAATGCAGCAACGCAATGGTAGAAAGCCAAGCTTGCTACCAAGGTTAGATCTGTTAAATATACAACCCCCCAAAAAAACAATCATAATGTGAGCCCAGTTGTCCCTCCAAGACAGAATGTTTGGAGCTTTCATTTGTTGCTATTGTTTCTGTTTAAAAGTTGTTCATCTTTCTTTTGAACTATTATGCTTTCTGAGTATTAAATAAATAAATAAGTAAATAAGTAACTAAGATTACTAGACCCAGGAAATAGGGCCCAGCTATCAACACACCCTCTCATCCCACCCCTGGCAGCTGGAAGATTTTTCTGGGTCAGTCTGATGACAGTCATGTGAGACACTTTTATTTCAATCACTCCTGAGAACCCCAGGAAAATGTTAATTTGGTTTTCTTGTTTTGTTGTCTTTGCTTTATTAAATACTGTTTTGTTTTTTATTGTTGGTAGTGGTGTTTGTTTGTTTGTTTGTTTTTGGTATTTTTAGTACAGGGTCAACATGGTCTCACTACATAGATCAGAGTCTTAGTGATCCTCCTGTTTTCAGCATACCAAGAGCTGGGATTACAGGTGAGTGCCACCATGCCCAGTCTCAACCACCATCTCAACACGCCGCAGGAGTGGGCCAGTATGGTGGTCAGGTACGGTGTCCAGGTATGGTGGGACTGAACCCTGGGTACTGAGTTTGCCTAAGCAGGGCTTTAATCTGCTGAGCTATCTGGACAGCCCTGGAGAATGCTAATTTCTTTCACGGAAGTTGCAAGGCCCTTTCTCTTCTTTCCCCTCCCCTTTCCTCCCAGCCCTTCCCTCTTCTCACCTCTGTCCCCATCTTCTCAGTTTAAAATAAGTAAATAGTACAAAAGGCAAAGGGTAAATCTTTAAGAAGAGGTTCTTCTGGACTGTGAAAGGAAATGTGGTCAAAGCTATGTTAGGCCTCATCTCATCCCCGCAAGGCCCCCAGCCTTAAGCACCTAGCACAACCAGAATTAGTTCTTTTGCTTCTCCTCCTTGACTCCTTTACCACACTGATTCCCTTTTCCCCATAAGCAGATTTTTTCTAAACCAGCCGAAACCTCCTGGAGTCACAACCTCTTAATCACGAAATTTCGGCTGGCCAGATAGCTCAGCAGATTAAAGCGCCTGTTTAGGCAGATGTAGGGACCCGGTTCTGGTTTTTAACAGCCCCCCTCCCCCCGGGAGTCATGCCAGCCCTGCCCTCAGCATGCTGAGACAGCAGTTGATACTGGTCTGGTGATGCATGTCTGTAATGCCAGCGTTTAGGAGGCTGAAAACAGGAGGAGCTATACAGCGAGACACTGCCTCAAGAAATCAAAACAAATAATAGAAGCCTGCAGCTAGCTTCACAGTCCAGGAATTACAATCTAGAGTCACATAGCTACCTCTTTGAAATATAATCAGCAAAGGAAATAGAGTCCCTTTCCACTATTTCTTGTGAGAGAGGAGGAATCTAACTTCAGTGGCAGTCTTTCTCTAAGTTGCAGACTGCTTCCTTTTACAAATATGTGAGAAATTTGGTTCCTTTGAATGAAGTCAAAGAACACAGAGGACCTAGCATCCTTCGGTACCTTTCCGCTTTTTCACCTCAGCCATTAAATAGCCTACTGCTTCTCCTTTAGCAGACATGAATTCAGACTCAATCTTTATTTCTCCCCTCTATTTCAATATCCTTGAAAACAATTGTTCTTGCCTGTTGAGTTTTGGCACAGTTTTTGCTTTGGAAGAGAGAATCCAGCTTCTTATTTTCTCCAAACTTTTAAACATGTGTCAGTTTTTCATAGAGGCATTTTGCTTGTAAACCAGAACCATCCTGGGAAATAATTACACCTTCTTCTAGTTTGTTAAAATAACCACAGTCAGATACATCAATCTATGTGAGCAAGATCCTTGAGGGAAACAGAGCCATCTCTTTAGGGCTGTGTTAAAATGCTAGCATTACCATGCAAAAGGTATTAGATATGAACATAAGAGATGAGATAATAAAATTTCTGAAGGTGACTTTGACCAGGCAAAGGTCTTAAGGAGCAAAAAACTCTCCAACATAAAAAAGTAGACTTTTAAATGAGTACTACTCCTCAAAAGACATCACGAAGTAAGTGAAAATGTAAGCCACCATCCCCTGGAATTTACATTTAGAATGTATAAGAAATATGTCCATAGGAAAATATAATTTTTAAAAAATAATAGCAAAACAGGCACTTCAAACAAGACATCAAAAAGCCAACTAGCATGTGAAAGACTGCTCACCTGTATTCCTTATCCAGAAAATACAAAGTAAAATTATGTGAAATATCTCTACACATCTTTAAAAGGCTAAAATGAAAATAGACAGTATTATGTAGTGATAAGAATATGAAGCAACTAGAATCCTCACACATTCAAAGCTGTCAGTATCTATATTACAGAAAACTATATGTCTCCCTGATAATATAGTAATTCAGCTCCTAGGAAACATGAGAAATGAATGAATATGTCCACCAAAAGATATGTACAAGTATATAAGTAGACATAGATGCTTTATTCATAAATAACTAAAAATGGGAAACCCAAATGTTCATCAATAGAATCATGGAAAAATAAATTATAGTTGCAAAAAAAAGTATCATTTCTATATTGGGCATATTACAAATAAGCTTAATTATTCTTTAATATATAGGAGAGGACCTGGTGGGGGTTGTGGCTTAATGGCAGAGCTTGTCTAGCATGTACGAGTCCCTGCTTTTCATTCATAACATTGCAAAACCTGAAAGTTTTTGTTTTAAAGCATTTAGGGATAAAAACAGGTACTATACAAAGAAAAATCTTAAGCCCAGTAAAAAATTAAAGATAAATGAAAAGAAAAATAACCTGCATTAAATTTAAATCTAAGGACCAAATAAATTGTACGTTTTTTCCAGATTAAAGATCACTTTCCAATTGATAAAACTTTTCTCTCAGCCTGTACTATAATCAGATAAAAAATATGTTGCAGGGGCTAGTGATATAGCTCAGCAGCACAAGTGTCTACCTGATAACACAAGGTCCCAAGTGCAATTCCCAGTCCTCCCCCCAAAAAGTGTTGGAAAAATAATACCCTAATATGTCAACTGCACATTCTCGTTGACATGGTTTTCATGTTGTTATGGTTTATATCTAGTTGTCTCCCCAAAGCCTCATGCAATGATCAGGCAGGGACTTCTAGAATTTGAGACTTGATCCATGATCCTTGGGATTATATGATTTAATACTGATGGAATTATGGGTCTAAGTACTTCTGGGGATTATGGGTGTAGCCTAAGGCAGATAGGCTGAGCTGGAGAGCCTGAATGTAATATAAAGAGAGACAGAGAGACAGACTAGGGCTGTTGCTCTCTGCTTCCCTGGTTGGTTGGTTGCCTTTGTCACAATTGTTGCTGTTCCGCCACCATGAACTGGATGCTCTCTGCCCTGTTCCACTTAGCCTGGGGCCAGCTAAATATGGACTGAAACCTCCAGTAACTGTGAGCTAATAAACTTTTCCTTCCTTCATATTGAGTGTTGGATATTTGTCCCAGCAAGGAGAGAAGAGTAACTAAGACACATGTGCATCGTCTTATCTGAATCAACAACTCCAGAAGGTATTTGAATGGTAAAAATAATCAGTTAAGTAGTTGTGATTTGGTACTTTTATTTGCGGATTTTGACGACAAGATTTTGCTTATCAGGAATTACTAAATATAGACAATTGTAGAAATAAACCAATCCAAGATGTAAATATATTGCTGTGGAGACCTAAAGTCTTTGCAAGTTCAATAAAGTGATTACAGTGTCCTTGGGACTAGATTTAATCTAAAGAATGCTGTAGTCCTGCCAACTATGGAGTAAGAAAACCTTCTGAAGAAGGATGTTATACTTGAAGGACCATTCAATTCTCACTGAAAAAAAAGATAACCTCATCAGTGATGGAGGTATGCACAAGTTATTTTGGGGTTATCTGGTAAAGATTCCGAAAACATTTAGAAGGGAGGACAATGGTAACAAAGGAACACTTCTTTTCTTTTCTTTTTTTTATGGCAAGATCTTGCTATATAATTCAGGCTAGATTTGAACTCACTATGTAGCCCAGGCTGGCCTCAAACTCATCAATCTTCCTGCCTTAGCCTCCTGAATATTGGGATTACAGGCATCTCTGCTACTTTTGTCAGGGACAAAATACCTGACACTCAAAATTGAGGAAGGAAAGGTTCATTCTGCTCATGGCCTGTGTAGTTTTCAGTCCATATGTGGTTGGCTCCAAGGCACAGTTGCACATGGCAAAAGGTCACAGTTCATGGTGGTAGAAAGCAGCAAAACAACAAGAACCAAAGGGAGGTGCAGTGGCAGAGTGCAAGCCTCTTTGCCTTCCTTATATTGCATTCAGGCTAACTGCCCCAGGGAAGGTGTAGCCAGCACACTCTTAATCCTAGCATTGGATCATGAATTGATCACAAACTCTAGAAGCCTGCCCCATGACCACATGAGGCTTTGGGGGAACACCTAGACACAAACCATACAGCAGGTGTGCACCACCCTGCCAGGCAGGAAGACTTCTTAAAGATAATACCTGAACTGAGTTCTGGAGGACAGGAGAAGATATCCATGTCAAGGGGAAGGTTCCAAAACATCACTGTGTGATGTTTCCCATCCTAGATTTCACTGTCTTGTCTGTAAAAGTCTGTGACCCCTTTACTCCACTTTTTTTTTTATGCTAGATGATCAAGTGTACCAAAAAAGAAAACATCGGAAACTTTCCTGCTTGAATCCAAAATAAAGTCCAGTCCCTTTATAGTTTTCTCACCTAGCAAAAACCCTAAAGAGCATTTTAATTTTACTTTCATCCAGTAGAAGAAAGATTCTCACTCCAATTTGCTAAGTCCAAAGTCCAAATCATTCAAGGACAGCACAGACGTCAGCAAATTGGTCAGCTCTTCAAATTTACAGGGAAAGGCCAGGAATAGTAACACATACCTACAATCTAGTATTCAAGTAGGAGGATCACTCTGAGTTTGTCATCTGGACTACATAGTAACTTTAAGGCCATCCTGAAATCCTGTCTCAAAAAGAAGGAGGAGGAGGCAAAGCAAGGGGGAGATGAGGAGGATGAGGAGGACGAGGAGGAGGAGGGGGACAAGGAGAAGAAGGAGGAGGAAGAGAAGGAAGAGGATAAGGGAAAGGCAAAGGTGAAGAAGGAGGAGGAGAAGAAGGAGGAGGAGAAGAGGAAGAGGAAGAAGAGAAGAAGAAGAAAAAGGAAAAAGAGAAAAAATCTGGGCATGGTGGTACATGGAAGAAAAAAAAATATATATATATATCATAAAAAGGACATTTTTCTTGCAATAACATGTATATATGTGGAAGACATTGTTAACTGAAGTAAGTCAAACACAGAAAGAAAGATACTGTGTCACAGTACTTAAATGTGGAATTTAAAGTAATCAATCTCATAGAAGGAGAGTACTATAACTTTCAGGGACTGGGAGAAAGGGTACAGGGGGTTGATAGCCAAAGGATACATTTCAATTATTCAAGATAAATAAGTTTTTGAGTTCTATATGGCAGAACATCTACAGTTAACAATATGTACTCTGTACCCAAAATTTTCTAAGATGATAGTGCTTATGTTTAGTGGTTTTACCACAAAAATAAACACATAAAGGAGCTGCAAGGAAAGCTTAGATTATGATGGATATGTCTATGGTCTTGAAGGTGTGATAGCTTTTCAGGTACATACATATCCCAAATTCACTGTGTTATATACATTTGGTATATAGAGCTTTTTACCCATCAATCATAACTCAGCATGTTCCTAAAAGGTAAAAATATAAACAGAAGATAAGAATTATAAGACATGGCAACACCTGAAGGATGATGATGACTTAGACCAGAGACAAATGAATTCTAAAACAGCGCTGGGTAAACTGAGAAGCAACTCACTGTGCAATCCAAAACCTCCTGTAGATACAGAACCGGTGGGATCAGGCCCTTCTGGACATGGGAAGAAAGATGAGATTTAAGAAATGGCAGCTGCATATCTGCTTGGGAAACGATGGTATGGCTAGCTCTCAAATACCCTTAACAATTTAGGTGTCTGATTGCCTTTTAGGATTTATTCTCTGGGAGGCATAGATAATGTAGCTCTGGGAAGGGAACAGTAAGCATCAGTGAAGTTGGGGTTGCTTTGGGGAAGACCAACGCTGAAGTGAAATTCACATGCTCTGCCCTCCTCCTCCATCTGCTCTCAGGCCCAAGCCTACCACACACAGCTGCAGGAAGTTAGTCTCACACAGGAGACTTAGCTGAAGGCATGAATGGAGCTGACATTTTGTTCCTCTCTCAGCCTCCTGCTTGGGGCAGGCTGTGCCTGGAGGAAAGGGTATCGTTTCCTTATTCTGCAGAAAGCAACAGATGATCACCAGCTTCACTCCTGCACGGCTGCTGCCCCAGAGGAAGCACCTTTTCCTGATTTTTACAAAGACCTGGCCTGTACTTGGAGGAGCCTTGCCTGGGCCTCCTCCCAGCCAAAGTCATGATCTTCTTGAAGTAACCCTTCCATGGGTATCTGAGGAGTTTCCTGCAAGACATCCAACAACAGCCAGCTCAACTGGGATATTCTGCAGCAAAGCCCACGGCTGACAACTGTGGGCCACAGATTCAGCTCTGATCACAGGCAGGCAGACAGATGAGCATGAAAACTGGAGAAAACCTTTACCAAGAGAACTGAAACAAGTCGATAAGGGCCAATTGAAGAAAGGTAACTTTTAAAAAGTACTCATCAGTATCCTCAGAAAAGAGGACGTGAAAAAGTAACAAGAAATAGGGACCCAAAGGGCAGTGAGATAGTTCAGCAGACTAGGGGCCTGCTTAGGCAAGTGCAGGGGTCGGGGTTGGATACTCCAGTACCACATGCCACACGCTGAGCAGGCCACCGAGACCATACACGGTGGTGCATGCTGCTACATAGTGGGACCCTATACCATATACATAAAAAAAGAAAGAAATAGGGACCAAGAAAACGCTTTTGCCATTAAAATTAGGGTTAAAAAATTCCAATAAGTTTGGGAGAAATGTTGAAAAACTAGAAGGAAAATTGAGAAGAGAATGAGGGAAAGGGTAGCATCCAAATAACAGGACACAGAAATCACAAAAGATAATTTTCTAACATTAAATGATTAGAGTTGCTGGGCTGTTGGTAGATTAAAGTATCAAGTACCCACAACATCAGACTTAAAAAAAAAAGATATATTTCAAGGCCATCATCATAAAATTTCAGATTAATGACAAAGGAAACAAAAATCTTAAAACTTCCATAGAGGGGCAAAAAGTTATTTTCAAAGTCTAGGGAACCAGAATTTCTTCAAAAATGTGAAAGCAAAGAGACAATGGTGGACACCTTCACACACACGAAGAATTCACAATACACAAAGTCCTCCAGACTTTACCTGTCACATTTGGCTGCTCAGGAAGCTGCTAGAAAATTTTCACCAGAGTAATGAAGTACTATGGCACAAAGTTGGAAGATAAGGGGTCTAGAAAAAAATAGACTTTAATTTAAGAGCAGAAAAAAGGTAAAGGAACACTCACCAGAATGGGAGCCACCATGCAGGGGTTAGGGGGACACCCGTCTGGGATGGATGGCCAGGGCTCCTAAGCAGTGTTTCCGTAGAAAACTGATAAAATTCCTAGGAGGTTCCAATATACTGAGAAGATATGTGCTCAGCTAGCAAAGAGGTTGGAGCTTAATTAGGAACGTGTGCCTAGATAATAGAGTGAAAACTCAAGGATGTTATTAACTAGAGGAATAACAAGCTTTAGAACAGCGCTTCTCAACCTGTGGGTCGCAACCCCGGCAGGGGTCGAATGACCAAAATACAGGAGTCACCTAAAGCCATCGGAAAATACATATTTAAACCCATGCTATGCCATGGTGAAATGTTATTTATTGGAATTAGTAATAAATATTTCTCAACATACAATTAAATATTGTTTTTGTGATTAATGTTTAGATTATGTTTGACTTGTAGCAATGAGAATACATACTGCATATCAAGTATTTATATTCCAAATCATAACCGTAGCAAAATTAGGTTTTTTTTTTCGAAGTACAATTTTTTTTATTAAAGATAATTACAAAAGATGGAAAAATCACCTCAGAGAGGCCAATCACTTTAACAGATCCATTTTTGATGTAACTCACATCTTAAATACTATCACGTAAAGCATGGCGGATAAAAGAAACTTGCTTCAGAATTAGAAAAACTCACCATAAAACTTGCCAAGGAAAACAAAACAAAAAAGCCATTTTGAAAATAAGTACAGTCCATGCTGAAGTAGTATAAAATGAAGCCGGAAGTCTTCAAAAAGTAAAGTTTTTGTCCCATTTCTTCACTTTTTAATTATTTTCTAAAGTTGGGAAGACTCTCAAATTCAAGGGTTGCTGAGTTGTTCTGATTTAGCTCCTTTGGTATCTGTTTTTTCACCACTATTGTCTTTCGATTTATCTTCTTCCTTTACATCTGCTTTTTTTGTCTTCTGCTTCCTTCTTGTCTTCTTCAATTCTAGCTTTCTTTGCTCCTTTTTTATGATCTGCCACATTTCTACAACTTCCTTCTCCTTCATCCTCAGAATCTGAGAATTCTTCATCACATGCTATCCACTTATCTGATGCTCGAATAGAAATCCTCTTGTCTGGATCCTCTCTATCTTCATTGCCACTGTCCTCATGAACAGCATCTTCTGGGATAGCTTGCATCTGGATAACAGGCGCAAGAGGTAACATGCGCAAATATTCAAATAAACGCTGTGTTATCTTTTCCATATATTCTGGAGTGTTCTGGTTTGTCATATTTGAAGGACTAATGTGCAGTTTAAAGTCTGGTCCAAAATACTCAAAATAATCATTATATGGCAACTCATTGGGAATCTCACAATCGAGAGCGACTGCAGTCTCGTACGTCCAGCACCGAGCAACACTGCGGATTGTATAGCCACCTCCGCCAAGCGTCAGTAATGGCAAGTTGAATGTTTTTACAACTTCTACACATTTAGCATGACCTTTGACTGTAAGATTGAAGCACTCAAGTCTATCACCAGATGAAGAGTCTGCACCACACTGCAAAACCACTGCGCTAGGCTGGTACATCTCCATTACTTTTGAGATAATCGGCTTAAATATCTGCCCATAGGACTCATCCTCTATACCATCTCTCATTGGAAAATTGACAACATAATATTTGCCTTTCCCAGCACCAATGTTCCTCAAGTCTCCTGTGCCAGGAAAATACTCCCCATATTTATGGAATGAAACAGTCATCACACGATCTGTTGTATAAAAAGCTTCTTCAACACCATCACCATGATGGATATCTATATCAATATACAGGACTCTCTGATGATACTTTAGCAATTCAAGGATGGCAAACACAATATCATTAACGTAGCAGAATCCTGATGCTTCTGATTTTTTTGCATGATGTAATCCACCAGCCCAGTTAACAGCCATATCAGTTTGTTGCCGGTTTAACTTCACAGCCCCAGCAACCGAGCCACCAGTGGAGAGCTGACAAAATTCAAAGAGTCCATCAAACACGGGACAATCTTCCCCAACATTAAATCTCTGCATCTGCGTACTGCACTCAGACATATTATCTGGCCGTATGGACCGCAGAAATTTGATATACTCATCGCTATAATACTTCGTCATTTCTTCGGCAGTGGCTTTATGGGGCCTATATATTTCCATTTTTCTGTATAAGCCATAATTTAACAGCAAATTATGAGTCATGCGGATTCTATGTGGTTTCATGGGATGACCCTGTCCATAGTAGTAATTTCCAATATCACCATCGTAGTAGTAGCAGACTTTCTTCTTGCCGCCTCCTTGACTGTACGCCATGGGTTCCGGGCTGCCGCCGCCTCCCAGCTCCTCCTCCCGCTGCTGCTGTCGCCGCCGCGGCTCGGCATAAAAGATGAGGGCTGGTGGGGGCAGCGCTCCTGCAGAGGACAGGCCTAGCGTGGAAGCAGGACCGCCCGGCGAAGGGCCGAGAGCTCGGAACCGGGAGTGGCAGCACCAACTCGCGACACCGGGAGGAAAATAGCTCTGAGGCACAACTGCCTGCCTGGCAAGTGCAAGGTCATGAGTTTGAACCCCAGTCCTGCAAAAAAAAAAAAGAAGAACAGTTTTGAAATAGACACCAAAATTATTTTTTGGTTTGGGGTCACCACAACATGAGGAACTATATTGCGGGGTCATGGCATTAGAAAGGTTGAGAACCACTGTTTTAGAAGAAAAGAAAAGTAGCCATGTGAATATCACATTGCTCAGCTGTGGGCTAGCTTCATCTAACAGCACTCAGTGTCAGAGTGAGGATGCTGAATTTAAGTTGACAGGAAGTTAGGGAGCAGACTTCAAGTGGGCAGGAGGTATATAGACTACTAAAGGATAAACCAATCAGATCCAACCTCATATCCAGAAAGCAGCCTAAACTTCAGCAGAATAGAGTGTGCAGGCTTCCTAGGATTATCCACTGTTGAGCTATAAAGCCACAGTTGGCTTGTTCGGGTTAAGGAACTCAGATCAGGATTGTGCCTGCCCACATCCAGTGATAGCAGAGACATGAAGTGGGTATTTGGGTATTTTGTTCTCATCCTTGTTTTTTTTTTTTTTTTTTTTTTTTTTTTTTTTTTTTTTTTTGCCTTTTTGCCTTTTTGAGACAGGGTCTCCCTGTACAGTTCAGGCTGGCCTTGAACTCAGTTTTGTAGCCCAGGCTGGTCTCAAACTCTCACCGATCCTCCTGCCTCAGTCTCCCGAGTGCTGGGATTACAGGCGTGCGCCACCACTCCTGGCTTGTTCTCATCCTTCTCCTCCTTCTTTTTCTTCTGTTTTATCTCCTCCTCCCCCTCCTCTTCCCCCTCCTCCTCCTTCTCCTCTTCCTCCTGCCCCTCCTCCTTCTCTTCTTTTTCCCCCTCCTCCCCCTCAAGCCCCCTTTAACTCTAAG
>PVJA010019409.1:0-30948 GCA_004027025.1 Myocastor coypus | reverse complement strand
AAGTATTACTGTTGGTGACCTGTAAGAAATCTGCAGGAGGGCCAGTGAAATAGCTCAGTAAACCAAGCACCTGCTTAGGCACCTGCAGGGACCAAGGCATCCTCAGCACCACATGCCACACCAGCCCCACCCCTAGATGTGCTGAGTCTGGCCGTGTCACTGGTGCACACCTGAAATCGCAGCACTGGGGAAGCTGAATACTGGATGATCAGTACAAGTCTGAGCTGCAAGAAAAGTATAGGAGAGAGGGAGGGAGGGCGGGCGCACGTTAAAACTGACAGTCTTATTTTCTCCCCACCCTAAAATTCAGTCTACTTAAAATTGTATGACAAGGGCCGGGGAGATAGCTCAGTAGAATAAGCACTTGCCTGGCAAGCACAGGGTCCTGAATTCAATCTCTAGTACCACAAAAATAAATAAACAAACAGATAGATAGATAGATAGATAGATAGATAGATAGATAGATAGATAGATAGATAAAACTATGTGATATAAAACTATGTGATATACTGTCCCTAAAATGAACCAAAAGAGTTGGGTAGAGACTTGTGGTACAAAGCCAACAACTACTAAATATACTGTACATTTGAGATTGTACAACCATGTGCAACATGGTTAATAAGCTAAATATTCCAAAATGTTCATTTTTGCTACCTTTACTGGACACTGGCAGAATTTTTTTCTTGAAACTCTTGGCAAAAGTTAAAAATAATTTTCCTTACACTCCTAAATTAATTGAATATTCCCTTTGTGAGTTAACTGAATATTCCCTTAGCAGAGTTATAATCTAGTTTTGGTATTGTTCGTTCTAGGCTCCTGCCTTTGTGTGACCTTGAACAGGTTACTTTTAAAATTCTCTTTGAATCTTAGGTTCATCTTTTTCTTCTCCTTTTTGTGATAATGAAGATTGAGCCCAGGATCCTACACATGCTAGGCAAGTGCTGTATCACTGAGTTACACCTCCTGGCCCAAGTCCTATGGTCTCATGTAGCCAAGGCTGGTTTGGAACTTAAAGTCATCCTGCTTCAGGTTCTTGAGTGCTAAGGTTACAGAAGTATCCTATCACACTCAGCTAAGTGTACACATTTCTAAGTTGGAAGTCCTGATGATACCTACCTTTTTAGAATTGAGGATTTAATTGGTTAATGAACACAGATGGCTTTGTAAATAATGAATTTTAATAAATTTATTATAATTCTCAGCCATTAATAAATCTAACCAAGCATTCTATGCCTTTCAAACTTGTTTGGTTTTTATCTCTATAGGAGATATATAATAAAATTCAGATTATGACAGATAGGGCTGAAGAGCTTCTTGTCCTTTCCAGCCCTAATCCCATCTCTAAAGGTAATCTTAATATCAGTTTGTGTATCTTTTTTGTCTTTTTATATACTCACATATCTATACACTTTCACTTCATAGACCAAGAACAAAATAGATGACTTAATAGTAATTTTATAAACATTATACTTATTTGGTATTAGAATCTATATTTTATAGACTCAGTTAAATTAAGAATAACAAATTTCAGCACTTTGTTATGTTATGGAAGATTTTACTCCAAACTGTAGAATTCTTCCTCCAGGAATGAAACAAACAGCCTCAGTTTAGCTAAAAACATTAACCATTAGTTTCTGTCTAGTGACTATGTCAGAATTAAGGAAAATTTATCTTTCAGATTATATTTACCTAAATCCTAAAATTAGAAGTCAGAGATATCATTTATTAGTATGGTGAGTAAAAAAATAAATAAATAAAAAATAAAAAACTTTTTCTCAAAAACACAAAAATTTTGCCACTATGTTTGCAGAGAAGGAACGGTGTCTTAATTACTTTTCTTGTTGCTGAGACAAAATATCCAACATCCAAAATTAGAGTAGGAAAGGTTTCAGCTGGAGATATAGCTCAGTGGCACAAGTGGCTCCCTGGCAAGCACAGGGCCTGTTTGATTGAAAACACACACACACACACACACACACACACACACACACAGAGGAAGGGTTTATTGCTGGCTCAGTTTGTAGAGGTTTCAATCTATAATTGGCTAAGTCTAGGGCACAATAACCTGATAGAGGAGAAACAGTTCATGGCAGGTAGAAGACAGGAAAAGCAAGCCATAAGCAATAAGCTTTTTTCTATCCCTTATATCTTATTCAGGCTATCCAGCGTTAGGGTAACCATTCATACTTAAAACCTTAGCATCAAATATTTGATTCTAGCATTACACTCTAGATTCAGCTACCTCCAAAAAGCCCCACCTATGACTGCATGAGGCTTTTGGGGGGACACCTAGATGCAAGCCATAACAGAGGGTAAAAGAAAAGAGTAATAGAAACGTACTGTTCATTGGAGTTCTGGACAAAGTTCAGTAGTAGAGTACATGCTATCATACTAGATGCCTTGGATTCCATCCTAAGGCAGCAAAACAGAAAACCAAAACTATTGCTCACATTTCATTAGTCCTCAGAGTATAAATTATTTTTTGTAGTTATTTAATGATATTTTTGTATTTTGTTTATTTTTAGTATATATGCATTGAGAAATGGCTCCAGGCCACTTGATTGATTTTTAAGAAATAATACCTTTCTGAAAACCACTTGTTCTGACAGATTTTTCTTTGGTAGGAGAGAGCTTAATATTTGGAGAATATGGATTTGATGTGATCTCTTTTTGGGAAATGAGAGTCAGTTGGACAAAACTGTGGAGGGTGTCAGTAGACGAATGCTAATGTAAAATAGTTCTAATGCTAACCATTTTGGGGAAGGAGGTTTGGGAGGATGGTGGAGCATAAGATTCAGTTGCTCTTTCATTGTAGTCTTCAAGCTGAACCAGGTGATGAAATCCAAAGGGCAAAACTCTCACACTCAGCATGAGTGTGGGGAGTATGTAGTGGAATGCACTTCTTGACCAGAATTAACATTGTGATACTCCCATTTGCTTGGAGGATACTAGAAACAAAAATTAAGTTCAACTTGTATATTATACCTTTGTCAACATGTATGTGGTTGATTATCCTACCAAAAATACAGAACAATATGAGCATCACTTTATGTTGCCTTGAGAGATCCAGGTATGTTAAATTCCTTTCTTGGTGGCTAATTTTTGCAGCTTTGGTTCTTTACTTTTTTCAACAGTTTAGAGTTATGCTGTCTGATGTGGTGGTTCATAGCTAAAGTTATTGGATATACGAAATATGGCTGGTTTTGGATTAAGATGTGAGTGCTCACTTCAGCAGCACACATACTAAAATTGGAACAATACAGCATTAGCCCCTGCACAAGGATGACACACAAATTTGTGAAGTGGTCTATATTTTTATATTACTCAGCTATAAGGAATTATAAACTAGGGGCCCAGCGGGATGGCTCAGTGGTCTAAAGTGCCTGCTTGGGAGCTTGGGCGGCTTCAGGGACCGCAGTTCAATCCCCGGCACCACATGCTGCGCCAGCCCTGCTCTCGGGGCGGGCTGAGCCAGCCATAAAAAATGAGTGAATAAACAAAGGTTCTGAAACAAGAAAAATAAAAAATTTTTTAAAAAGAGTTATAAACTAGAAAACTTCATATATAAGTGGATATATCTTGAAGATCTACTTATAAGTGAAATAAACCAGACCTACATGTGTAAATATCATATATTCTCCCTAGTGTAAGAACACAAAAGAAGAAATAAAAACGGAAAGTCATAATACAACTGCATGGAACTCAAGAACTTAAGGATTAAGCAATGAAGAGACAGCAAACAGAAAAAGTTAGGAACCATGGCAGGGGCAAAACCATGCACTTATATATACACAAGATGAATTAGACAATGGTTCTAGGAATCTCCAACAGGTTTTTGACACTCAGAGTAGCAATGTGTAAGATTAAAACCATGCTTAGAATGCTTGTCATTCTGGTCTTTTAGATGTGTGCTGCTTCTAATGTAATTTCAATTATTGCTATATGCTCTCAAGTAAATGTTTGTTTTAAAAGAAACCAAAAAAGAGTAAAGAGAATGAGACAAGAAAAAATGTCATAGGATTGACCTGCTACAATCTAGTATATGCTTAGATTTCTAAATTTCTGTGTAAAAAAAGTGTAACAGTTTTTTTAAATCATTCTATGGGAGTTAATAGAATATCAGTGATTGATGGAAAACACTGGTTCCATGTTAAGTCTAAAGCATTTAATATTCAGAAAGACAGTGAAGTTAAGCTTAAGTACTTATGTTATAGAGTAATAGTACCACTAAGCTTCTCTTCTGGAGGGTTAAGAACTTAAGCTTGCAGACCAAAAAATTAGAGAAAAAGAAGGGCTTAGCCAATATCTTGGCCCTGGTCCTTCAAGGTCAACAAGGACTCAGGACCTAAGAGAACTTGTACTGTAACATCTCATAACTCAGTGAAGTCCCAAATTTTCTGTTCAAGGAGATTATGAGGCCACAGAGGAAAGGGGATCAATGATGTATAATGTGCCTAAGGAGAGTCACCTAGAGAGAAAACATTCAGGCTTTCACAGAGAGCAACTTGTCAAGCAATGACCATGACTCATCCAGATGGCTGACACTGACAAAAGTTCTACAAAATGCTGTACATGGTTTTAGGGTAAATCCTAAGGGGATTTGACTGACCTTGCCAGATACAAAAGTTACATGTTTTGTTACATAGGTCTTGCTTTAACTTTGCCTTAACCACCCAGCAGAAACGTTTAACCATGAGGCATAAAAGGTAAAGCCAGATTAGTATGCTGAGCTGTAAAAGGCTCGTCAGCAGCTTTCAACATTCCCAGTTCTGCCGTTAACCCACTGCAATTATGTAATATTGGACTATGTATACAAATACATTCTGTTATTCAATGAGAAGAAATATTTGTACCAGTAGTGTTTAGAAAAATTATCATATCTGCATCTTGTACTCGGAACAACTACTATGAAGATAACATTGTAGGTTGTATTAATTACTGTGGTTGTCTTACTAACATGTTGTGAAACTGTCCCATTATTATTTCTTATTAAAAGAAAAAATGAATTAATATGTGTAGTATAAGGTATATATACTGGGCCATTGAGATAGCTCAGTGGCCTAAAGCAACTGCTAAGGCAGGTGCAAGGGACCAAAGGACCACTGTTCAATCCCTGGTACCACATGCTGTACCAGCCCCGCCCTCAGGGCAGACTGAGCTGACCAAAAAAAAAAAAAAAAAGGATACATACTAAAACTTAAAGATGAAGTTGGGCATGGTGGCGCATGCCTGTAATCCCAGCACTTGGGAGGTTGAGGGAGGAGGATCGCTGTGAGTTTGAGACCAGCCTGGGCTACAAAAGTGAGCTCAAAGCCAGCCTGAACTGCACAGTGAGACCCTGTCTCAAAAAGACAAAAAAAAAAACCAAAACTTAAAGATGATACAAAAAAATTAAAAGTTGCCAATAGTTTTTTATTTGGTGATATGCTAGAATGGCATTATTGACTACATTTGTAATGATTTATAGGATTAGGTAAAATATAATATTAAAATTAATCATGTTTTATAGCCATTTGAAAATTGTATTGTTTTGGGTTTTGTACTCAAAATTGAGCTCAGGACCTTGTACTTGCCAGGCAGGTACTACATCACAGAGCTATATTCCAGGCTAGAAATTTTTAAATTGTGGATATATTTCATATTGTATTTCTCTTGGACCACACTAGCTTTTTGCTATCTATTATGTGGATCACATGTTTAGTGATTTTAGTTCACTAAGAATGTCTAAGCTGTTTAACATTTAAATAATCAAGGCTTAAGAAACACAGTTTTTTAATTTTATAAAACAAGAGGGATATGGAGTTATAGTTCCAGATTGTGTGTGTTATTTTCTGGGAATCTTTAGGTAGTTACAAGGAATTGATCCTACCAAATCTTTCTACCTGATTAAGTCTGTCCTTGCAAAAATGATGGTTTTCTTTCCTGGAAAAGAATCCTGAAAAGAAAAGAAAGAGGCAGGGGGGAAGAATTCTAAAAGCAGTCATATTCCTCAACCCACTTTAATGCCCCTCCCAGGGAATGAGGGATATTAGGGTTAATATATCATTGAATTATATTCAGCTTTGTAGAACCGGTTTTCTCTGTTCATCCATCCTTTCTGCTTGCACTTATTTTTCTTTTTTTTCACACCACAGACTAAACCCAGGGCCTTAAGATAGAGCTACATTGCATTCTTTTTTTAATTTTTGAGATAAGCCTTGCTATATTGCCCAAATTTGGCTTGAATTTGGGATCTTCCTGCCTCAGCCTTCCAGAGTGCTGGGATCACTGGCATGTGCCATTGTGCTGACCTCCAAACTTTATATTTTGGAAAAATCAAAGCACAGAAAATTTTTTTAAAATAGTATAACAACATCTGTTGGCCTTTTGCCTGAAGTTCTGTTGTTGGGAGAAATGCCACATTTTGGGGTTTTTGTGTTATTCTTGCTGAATTATGTGAAAATAATGTTCCCAAGGCTGGCAAGATGGTTCAGTGGCCTAAAGCCCCTGCTTAGGAAAGTTTAAGCAACCACAGAGACCGAGGTTGGATCTCTGGCACCATAGGCTGCATTGGCCCCACCCCCAGGGCAGGCTGAGCCAGCAATAATAATAATAATAATAATAATAATAATAATAATAATAATAATAATAATAAAATTTCCCCAGGTAGGGTGGTACACACATGCAATCCCAGTACGTGGAAGGCTGAGGCAGGAGGACTGCTGAAAATTTAATGACAGCTTGGGCTACATAGGTAAAGTTTCCTGTCTTTAACACATGCACAAGCAAGCTAGCTTGATGTATTTGTTCTTTGGTCTTTTAAGGTAGCAGTTTGCTGATTCTCAAAAGTCATCCTTCTTCCCTCTTTCCCTCCTAAGTGTCTGAAATTATAGGCATGTATGGCACCATACTTGGTGAACTGGGTTTTATGTTTTTATTGTTTCTTTTAGATTTTGGTGTATTTGCTAAAGATAGTGGTTTGGGAATGTTTTCTCTCCATCTTTGGCTCTTCTTTTATTTTCCTGTGTTTTTGGCAGAACAGAAGTTTTTAATTTTAACTAACTGTTTTTTCTTCACCTCTTTTCACCTGCCTATGCTTTCTCTGTCTCACTGTCCCTTCTTTTTTCCCTATCTGTCCCTATCTCTCTCTCCCTGTCTGTGGGGGTCTCTGTCTGTGTCTGTCTGTGGTACTGGTGATTTAACCCTCGGGCTTTACTTGTGCCAGAGAAGTGCTCTACCACTGAGCTATCTCCCCAGCCTCTCTCATTTTTTATTTTGAGTCAGGGTCATACTAAGTTGTCCATATTGGTCTCAGATTTGTGATCCTCTTTCCTCAGTCTCCTAAATAGTTTGGATTATAAGGGTGTATTACTACAGTATGTATTTATTTTTTTTTTAAGAATTTTTTATTTTTATTTATTTATTTTTTCTTGTTTCAGAACCTTTGTTTGTTTATTCACTCATTTTTATAGCTGGCTCAGCCCGCCCAGAGGGCAGGGCTCGTGCAGCATGTGGTGGTGCCAGGGATCGAACCGAGGTCCCTGAACCTGCCCAAGCTTTCCCAAGCAGGGGCTTTAGACCACTGAGCCATCCCACCAGGCCCCATTTATTTTTGAGACAGGGTCTCACAATGTAGGTCAGGCTAGTCCTGAACTCACTATATAGCCCAGGCTGACCTTGAACTCCGAAGCAGTCCTCTTGCCTCGCCCTTCCAAGTGCTGGGATTAAGGCCTGTAACTACCATACCTAGCTTGACTTGGTTTGGCTTGGTCTGATCTGGCCTAGCCTGGCCTTTCCACCTCTCCCCTCCCTCATCTCTTTTCCTCTCCCCTTCTCAGATAAGGTATTTAAAAAGGTAGTTGTAGCTAGTCTTCAACTGACTGTGTAGCCCATGCTGGTTTTGAATTGTGCCAGTTCTGCCTCGGCCTCTGGAGTCCTGAGATTTCAGGGTTGTGACACCCTACCTGGCATGTATACAGTATTGCCTTTTAAAATGTCTGCATTAAGCAGTTGTTTCCTCATTGTGTGGCTTAACCTTTCTTTTTCTTTTCTTCTTCTTCTTCCTTTTCTTTTTTTTATTATGGCTGGCTCAGCCTGCCCTGAGGGTCGGATGGACTGGCACAGCATGTGGTGCGGGGGATTGAACCACAGTCCCTGTGATTGCCTAAGCTTTCCTAAGCAAACACTTTAGATCACTGAACCATCTCGCTGGCCCATGTAGCTTAACTTTTCCAGTTTCCTCTTAAACGGGAAGGCTAAAGGAGTGAAAGATTTCTGCTTTCACAGAACTTTCCTTTTCCTTTCAGCGTTTGATGTCATTAGTGGATAGTGGTGATGACTACGTAACATTATGAATATACTTAATGCTACTGTGTTATTGAACTATACACCTGAAAATAGTTAAAATGGTGAACTTTATGTGTATATTTCCACATGCACAACATTGTATGCCACTGTAATATAGTGAATTTAGTCTTGCCTCACTGCTTTTCATAAGGTTTCCTCTTGGTCCGATTTGGGGAAGAAGTTCTGTTTTTGTTTTGTTTTGTTTTTTTAAGTGTATTTAATACAGAGTCTGATTACACAGCTGGAACTTGTAATGATCCTGTCTTTAGCCTCCCTAGTGCTAGGATTAGAGACCTGTACCACCACCCCAGCCCAGTGTACCAGAGGGTGTGGCCAACATATGATAGAGGTGGGGGATCCAACCTAGTCCTTGCACTTGCTTAAGCAGGCACTTAGTCCACTGAGTTATCTTGCCAGCCCCGGGGGGCGGGGGGGATTCTGAAATAAAAATTCTACAGTATAAGTGGGTGGGTGGGAGGAGGGAGGGAGGGAAGGAGGGAAGGAGGGAGGGATGGGACCAGATCTCACTATGTAATTCAGGGTAGACTTGAACTCAGTATGTAGCCCAGGCTGGCGTCAAACTCACAGTGGTTCTTCTACCTCATCTTTTCTAGTTCTGAGATTATAAGCATGCACCACCATACTCAACTATAATTCAGATTTCAAAAAGCAAAAGTGGCAGTTGTATTTTTCAGCCATTACCAGTGATGGAATTTGTCTTTGTAAGCCGGGCATGGTGGCACATGCCTGTAATCCCAGCACTTGGGAGACTGAAGCAGGAGGATCAATGTAAGTTCAAGACCAGCCTGGGCTACAAAAGTGAGCTCAAGGCCAGCCTGAACTGCATAGTGAGACCTTGTCTCAAAAAGACAGGAAAAAAAAAAAGAAAGAAAGAAAGAAAGAAAAGAATTTGTCTTTGTAGCCTCTCAGAGAGGCCATTGTTGAGGTCTTGGGTGTTCTGAATTGTGCTATGGCTATGGGTTGAGATTGTGTAGCTGGTGAAGACAGGTTTTCCTTTTAATTGGGTGTTGTTTGCTTTGTATTTGTTGCAGCTGACCAAATTGTAGGACCCTGCTAGGATAGCAAAAGAGCTACAACTCAGACTCTTGCCTAAATGCTGCCTTGACCCAATAAATCATGTATGTTCAGGGTGAGAGCAGTATTCCTATTGCTAGAATTATGATCATTATCAATTTGCTGGGGAGACAGGCCCTTCACTTAGGAAGTAAACCTGTGATTAATATCATTAAACTGTTGAGGGGGAGAAACCACCTTCATGGCTGACAAAACTTGGGCAACCTCACTTGCTTTTTCTGTTTTTTGGCAGTAGTGGAAATTGAACTCAAGGCCTTTGCACTAAGCTATATCCTTCCTTCCTTCCTTTCCTTTTTTCCTTCTTCCCTTCTTTCCTTCCTTTTTTCTTCTGAGAGAGTGTCTTGCTGAGTTGGTTAGGCTGGACTCAAACTTGGACCCACCTGCTTTAGCCTCCCAAGATACTGAGATTATAGGAGTGTACATAGGCCTGTAGTAGGAAACACGTGTATGTTACAACTAAGTACTTACATATATGGACTTACTTACTTGTAACAAAAGCTTTAGGAAATAGTATTTACCCATAATATTTTCTGATTTGTTCTGTTTCTTGTTACTGCGAGTCAAACTCCTACTAATCTCACACTTGCCAGGCAGGCATTGTTGATCTCATGCTTGCCAGACAGGCATTATGTCTCTTGAGCTATATCCCTGCCACCACTGCCCCTCACCCCCAAGATGTGTTTACTGCATAGTGCAGGCTGGCCTTGAAATCATTTTTGTAGCCCAGTCTGGCCTTGAATTCATGGATACTCCTGCCTCAGCATCCTGGGTGCTGAGATTACAGGCTTGTGCCACCATGCCTGGCCTGACCCATATTTTAAAGATTAGGCATAGATGTACTCAACTGTAATCCCAGGGCTTTGGAAGACAGAAGCAGAACAACTGCATGTTTGAGCCCAGCCTGGGAAAAATAGTAATTTATCAAGAGCCTGTCTCAAAATAAAGAAGTCATAGAGATGAATGTGACTATGTAAAAAGCCCTTATTGCCCTTATCCCTAGTACCAGGGTGATGGGATGAGTGAGATAAGGAGTCTGAAATAGTGATTTTCAACATGCAATCCAGGAATGTGCCCAGGATTATTTTGTAAGACTGGGAAGTGATACCATTTTAACAATAATAGTAGGATATTTACTTTTCTCTCCTCATTCTCTAGAAAGTACACATTTTTCCAAAAATAACAGTGGTGTTTACCACCATTACATGATGTGTGATGATATTGCTGTCATGATTAATAGAGTATTTGTTTATTCTAGAATTACACAAGTTGGTTTGAAGTGTAAACACGTGCCTTTTCAGGAAATAATTCAGTTTTAAGACAGGTTCTATGTAGTCCAGACTGGCCTTGAGGTTGGGGTAGTCCTCCAGCCTCAGCCTCTCAGAGGGTTAGCATTACAGATGTGTGCCACCAAATCTGCTTTTGTGACATAGGATATTTGTCACCAAGAATAGGCCATTCTTGGGGCCCGGCGGGATGGCTCAGTGGTCTAAAGCACCTGCTTGGGAAAGCGTGGGCAGCTTCAGGGAACACGGTTCAATCCCCAGCACCACATACTGTGCCAGCCCTGCCCTCAGGGCGGGCTGGGCCGGCCTTAAAAATGAGTGAATAAACAAATAAAGGTTCTGGAACAAGAAAATAAATAAATAAAATTAAAAAAAAAAGAATAGGCCATTCTTTGTGAGACATATAATATAATCCAATGTTGATTCATGTTCAGATGCCCAGTTACTAATACTTGAGCATATGTGGCTGCTTTACATCTTTTATTTCATTTAATATGCATACAACCTTGTATAGTGGTTTCTTTTGTCATTATTAGTTAAGTAGCTCATATAGTGAGAGGCTGAGACAGGATCTAAACCCCAGAAAACAGGCCCAAACTGTTGCTACACTGTGCAGTGGTCTTTTGTTTCCTTTATCAAGTTTGCAGATTATTTGAATATACATTTTTATTGTTTAATGTATTTGATACAGGGTCTCATTACACAGCTTGGACGCATAGTAATCCTCCTGCTTTTAGCCTCCCCAGTGCTGGGATTACAGGTTTGCACTACCATACCCAAACTTGGCTGGCATAGTATGTGGTATCAGGGATCAAACCCCAGTCCCTGTGCTTGCCTAAGCAGGTGCTTAGTTCACTGAGTTATCTGGCTGGCCCTTGTACATACATTTTTATTCAAACCTCACAACTCTCCTGTGCCTTAATTGTCTTTTTGAGACTGGGTCTCACTATGCAGTTCAGGCTGGCTTGAGCTCTCTTTGGTAGCCCAGGCTTGTCTCGAACTCTCACAGATCCTCCTTCTTCAGCCTCCAGAGTGCTGGGATTACAGGCGTGCACCACCATGCCCGGTTTGTAATTGTAATATTCTTGACCTAAGCTTCCATCTTCTCAAATTGAGGCTCAAAGTGACAGAAAGTCAGTCATTCCTGAAAGTAGATTTTCAGCTTTATATGTAGGAATTTTAGCTTGGTTAGAGGTGATTTGATAATGCTTTAGAAGTGCTATTTAGCTGCAGAAGCTTAGCAAAGATACAAACATTAACTTAAATTTTTAGTTTTTTCTGGTGTGTTGTATAACCGTTTTATTAAGTTTTCCTTTAGGGCCAGTGAGATAGCTCAGCAGTCTAGAGCACCTGCTTAGGCAACCACAGGGACCATGGTTCAATCCCCGAAACCGCAGGCTGAGCCTGCCATAACATACATACATACATACGTACATACATACATACATATATACATAGTTTTAATTATATGAACCACTTTATCATTGTTACAGTCATGTTCTTAGGTGAATTCAGAAATAAAGCCATAGTTTTGTCTTTAGTTGGCACAAGTGGGATAACTAAATACTTAGAGGGAAAATATCTTGCCACAACTTTTTTTTTTTTTTTTTTTCATTTTTGCGGAACTAAGGATTGAACTCAGGACCTTGCACTTGCCAGGCAGGCACTTGTGCCACAGAGCTATCTCCCTGGCCCCAGCCACAACTTTAATGTAGTAGTTGGTGGGAATGTTTGTGTGTAGTATTTAAAATATCAACTCTTAGGGTACTGCAGCTTAACTCAGTTGTTTAAGCGCTTGCTCAGGCAACCACCATCAGGCACAGGGGACCAGGATTCGTTCTCCAGCTACCTGACCCACCCTTAAGGCAGCCTGAGCCAGTCTCCCCTCTATAAAAAGCAAATACTAACTCTTGATCTTGTGCCACTTCCTTTGGAAGCTTCTACTCTTAGATATAAACTTTCATATATCACGGTTGATAGTTTGAAAAGAGGTCATACATTGATTCAAGAGGTTGACCTTTGTGAATCAAAACAATTAATCACAGTTCTAGAGAGGAAGGGGTCATGGAGGGAAGCGCCCTGAGAGGAATGTAACAAAACTGGAAATTTTTTATTTTTATTTTATCTTTTTGAGACAGGGTCTCCCTCTGCAATTCAAGCTGGCCCTGAGCTCACTTTGTAATCTAGGCTAGTCTTGAACTTGCAGTGATCCTTTTGCCTCAGCCTCCTGAGTGCTGGGATTACAGATGTACGCCACTATGCCTGGCTCCCCTTTACTTTATAAGGACTTTCAAGGACTTTTTCTGTCCAGCTGCCTCGCTTCCTATCTTCCTTCCCTACTGGAAATTGGTCCAATGTTCTGTACATCTATAGCCACTCCTTTTCAATTTTTTAAAGTTTGAAATAGGGTCTCACTAAGTCACTAAATTTCCTATACTGGGTTTAAACTTTTGATCTTCTCGTTGAGTTACAGGTGTGCACCACCACACCTGGTGTCCATAAGTTATTCTTGTGTAACAGATATTTAATCCTTACCTTCAAGGAACTAAATTGAAGTAGGTGATACCATTTATCATACTAATAACTAAACTATGTTACTTATAGAAGGTGATGAAAAAGCTAGGCATTTTACTTCTGTGTTCTAGGTATCTGTTGCTATTGAAATAAATCAGGCAGTAAATATAAGTATTCTCAGAATATTTGACTCTTACTGGATGTTTCATTGGCTAATAAAAAGTTAAGAAATTGATCTGAGAAACTAATATTTCTGAGTTATTGTTTTGTACCCCCCCTTAATATTGGAGTGATTTAAGGATCATTTATTAGTTATTAGGCCTTTTAAAATCCTCTTTTCTATTTCAGGAGACAAATAATTAGGCAGACATTTTATTTTACTTTGGGTTACGATTTCATGTGGTTCAGGCCAATTTTTAAATGTCTTTTTCTTTTTCTTTATTTCATTTATTTATTTTAAGGGAAGGATCTACAGGGTGTTTAAGGTCTCACTACTAGATAAACTCGTAGTGATCCACCTGTTTATAGCCTCCCAAGAGCTGGGATTACAGGCACACACCACACTGTCTCAGCCACTCCCTGGAGAATGGGGCCCACAGGCAGGCCCCTGCGCAGGTGCTTTAATATGCTGAGCTATTTGGCCAGCCCTGTTTAAACGTCTTTTTACTGTATTATGTCTTAAAATTGCTCTGGGGCTATAGAAAGACAATGAAGATTGGAAAGAATGGGATAGAAGAGTGGAAAATTAGGCATTTTTGCTTCATAATTTTTTTTTTTTTTTCATAATTGTTGAAGAAGGACTTCTGCAAGGCTATTTGAACACTGGCAGATGATGTTACTTTGTTATTTCCAATTTCTTTTTTTTTTTTTTTTTTTTTTTTTTGTGGGACCGGGGTTCAAACTCATGACCTTGCACTTGCCCAGCAGGCACTTGTGCCTCGGAGCCATCTCTCCAGCTCCCATGTTATTTCCAATTTCATTGGTGGCTTAGCTAGACTACTTTTAGAGGATTGAACATTTGTATATAGACAGAAAATGTGTTTTGAATATTGCTTTTTCCAGTCCTCAAGAAGAATTTTTGTGTATACTAGAAAAACTCCTTTGAGAGAACAAAGAAACTGCATTAGGTATAACATCTAAACTCATTACATCTCATTCATTCATTCATTCATTCATTCATTCATTTATTGTTTCAGAACCTTTGTTTGTTTAGTCACTAATTTTTATGGCTGACTCAGCCCGCCCCAAGGGCAGGGCTGGTGCAGCATGTGGTGCCGGGGATCGAACCGCGGTCCCCGAAGCCGCCCGCCGCCCAAGCTTCCCCAAGCAGGCGCTTTAGACCACTGAGCCATCCCGCTGGGCCCCTCATTACATCTCTTTAAGATGATACTGAGATGCCTTATCTTCATCTTGCATTTCAGAGAGTAATTTTGCTACTTTTAGACAGTTTTTTCCTTTGAAGGATTATGGTGATACCTGGTTAAATGTGAAGATACTCATGCACTGTTACCTCATTTATTAGCCCATAGGGTCTTTCTGAATGCAGTAGATATTTGCTACAAGTTCTAAAAGGAATTCCTAGAGGAAAATTCTTTTAAAAATTTTTTTGTTTTGATTTTATTTATTTATTTATTTATTTATTTGGTACAGGGTCTCATTACGCAGCAGCTCAAACTCGTGACCCTCCTTTCTCAGCCTCTCCAGCCCTGGAATCATAGGCATGCACCACCACTCAATTTTGGTGGCCAACTTCATGCTGGGCTGTCACAACATGCAGTACCAGGGACTGATACCTGGTCATTACACTTGAAAGAAGGCACCTAGACCACTGAGCTACCTCCCTAGCCCCCAAGAGAAAATTTCTTGATGGATTCCCCCTCCTTCTCTTGATACAGAGTTTTCCTAAGTAGTTCAGGCTGTCCTTGAACTCACTGTGTAGCCTAGGCTGGCCTAAAACTGCTTCAGCCTTTTAAATGCTTTTGTTATACTTGTCTGCTACCACACTTACTGTTTTGTTCTGTGAATTTCTTTTCCTTTGAGCCTTCTTCCCCCCCTCAACATTTTTTTAAGATAGGGTCTCACTATATAGTTCAGCCTAGCCTTGAACTTGCTATATAGCCTACACTAGCATTGATTTTTAACCCTATCTCTTCTTTTTTTTCTTCCTGTTATCTATCCTTGTATTCTAACTGGTCCCCACCCCCACCCCCAGTAAGGGTCTACAGGGTCTCATTGGTAAATCGGACTCAGTGATCTGCCTGTGTTCAGCCTCCCAAAGAGCTGGGATTCCAGGTGCGCATCACCAACACCCAGTCCCAATCATCGTCTCAACCACTGTGCATGCCTGCGTGCGTGTGTGTGTGCGTGTGTGTCCCTGCCCACACCAGGGCAGGGCCCCATGGCATGCCAGGGATCAAACTTGAGCCTCTGTTCTGCATAAACAGGTGCTTTAATCCGCTGAGCTACAGTTATTGTTTGTTTTTGAGACAAGGTCTCTGCAGTTTAGGCTGATTTTAAACCTACTATGTAGCCCATGCTGGCTTTGAACTCATGCAGTCCTCCTGCCTTAGCCTTCCAAATGCTGGGATTAGAGACATGTACCACCATATCAGGCACTGAGCTTGATCCTTGAAAGTGCATATAATATGCCAGGCATGGTAGCACAACTCTGTAATCCCAGCAGTTGGGAATTTGAGACCAGCCAGGACAACAAGATGAGTTCAAGGCCAGCCTGAACTGCAGAATGAGTCCCCATCTCAAAAGACCAATCAATCAATAATAAGGATTTTGTATATATTGCAAAGATTCAGAGTTAATCCATATAGCTTTATGATTTCATAAAGCAGTGCCTCTAATCCCCCAACCCTCAACCCCAGTAATATCACAGTATGAGACTTGAAAATTTAGGTCTTACTTAGCTTCTTATATTGTCATGAGCAAGAAGTCTTGCCCTCAGGCAGTGGAATAAGGGGGGAAATTTTTTTAAGCGATATAGGGATTAAAACCCAGAGTCCTTGCACTGAACTATTTCCTCAGCCCTTTTTAAATTTTGAGACAGGGTTTTACAAGGCACCTAATTGCTCAGGGTGGGCTCAAATTGTAATTCTGACCAGGCCTCCCAGAGTGCTGGGATTGTAGGTGTATACCACCACCTTTAACTGATTGCACAGAATCTTTATTTCCTTAAAGATAATAGGAAATGATAGATTAATTTTGGCAAAACAGGTATTAATAGCTAGGTGTAGGGGCCTGGCAGGATGGCTCAGTGGTCTAAAGCACCTGCTTGGGAAAGCTTGGGCGGCTTCACGGACCACAGTTCGATCCCCGGCACCACATGCTGCACCAGCCCTGCCCTTGGGGCGGGCTGAGTCAGCCATAAAAATTAGTGACTAAACAAACGAAGGTTCTGAAACAAGAAAAATAAATAAATAGATAGATAGATAGATAGATAGATAGATAGATAGATAGATAGATAGGTGTAGGGGCACATGTCTGTAATCCCAGCACTTCAGAGGCTGAGGTGGTAGGAATATTGGGAAATCAAGGCCAGCCTGGGCTACAGAGTTGAGACCCTGTCTCTGTCTGTCCTTGTCTGTCTGTCTGTGTGTCTGTCTCTCTCTCTCTCTCTCTCTCTCTCTCTCTCTCTTTCTCTCTCTCTCACACACACACACACACAGTGATTTCATCATTGTATAAGGTATGTAATGTTGCTGTGATTACAAACAATGAAAGTAAACTTTTATGGTATACACATAATAGCTGCAATTTTAGTATCAATTATCAGGAACTTCTCCCCTTGGGAAACATCCTTTGCTAACCCCAAACATAGTTTTCTCACTTAAATACACCCCTAGACCCAAAAAACAAACCACATTCCTTGTTGCAAATTGGACCTACCACTTCACCTCTTTCAGAGGTCTCAGCAAATGACTTGGCTGAAGTTTTGTCCTCACAGAGTTCAGGAGTATGAAGAAGTGATTGGAACTGTCAGTTTTAGAACCATAATGTTTGAGTTTAAATATAAGTTACACCGGTTTCTAGCTATACTAGTTCCTTCATTTTTCTTGTTTGTAGACCTGGGTGTCAGGGATGTTGGGTTTAAATGTCAATAACTGTATAGTGCTTACTATAGTACTGGGCATATGCTAAACAATCAGACATTAGTTTCATTAACTGTTTTGCCCTGGTGACAGTTCATCTTCGAATTTTCTCTTTAGTAGAAAGATCAACCATACCTACCATGCCTGGCTCTATCATGTAACATTTTCTTTATCCATTGATTACCATATAGCTTGATTCTGTAACTTGATTATTGTGAAGAGTGCTGTGATAAACTTGTGTTGCAGGTATTTCTACTATTTGCTGGCTGATTCCTTTGGGTATGTATTCCATTGTGGCATAGCTAGATCATAGGGTTAGTTCTATTTTTAGTTTTGTGGAGACGCTTCCATACTGATTTATAAAGTGATTGTACTTACTTACACTCTTTTTGGGGAGGAGGGTAGCTCAGCCAACCCTAGGGGCAGGGCTGGCAGGCCATGTGCTCAAGATTGAGCCTTGATTCCTGCACACTTGCCTACGCAGGCACTTTATACTGCTGAGCTACCTCACCAGCCCCTACACTCCTAATAGTATATAAAGACTCCTTTTCTCCCACATCCTTCTACAAGCATTTACCTTTTTTTTTTGGCAGAGGATCAAACTCAGGACCTTGCACTTACCAGACAGGCACTTGAATTTGCTATTTTTTTGTTTTCTTTTTTTGTAGCCATTTTGACTGGGGTGAAATGGAATTTCATTGTGGTTTGATTCACATTTTCCTGCTGACTTATTTTGAGAATGTTTTCTTTCATAGGATTTTTGCCTCTTTTGAGAAGTGTCTATTCAGCTCATTTGCCCATTTATTGGTTGAATTGCTTGTTCTTGTGTTAAAATTTTGGGGTTCTTGATGTATTCTGGCTATTACTCCTTTAAAATACATAGCTGGCCAATATTTTCTCTTACTCTTCAGAGTTTTTTACTCTGTTATTGATTGTTACTGTTGTGGAGAAGCTTTTTACTTTGATGTAATCCCATTTATTAGTTATTTCCTGAGCTATTTGAGTCCTGTTTGGGAAATTGTTGGCTGTAACAGTAGCTTGAAGTGTTCGCTCTGTGTTTTCCTTTAGTAGTTTCAAAGTTTCAGTTCAGTTTGTTTTTATTGTTTTGAGACAGGGTCTTGCTATGTAGCCCAGGGTTGGCCTTGAACTCGCAGCAATCCTCCTTCCTCTGCCTCCTGAGTGCTTACAGGCAAGCACCACTACACCCTGTGTTTTCAGTTTTTTATGCTAGGTTTTGAACCATTTAAATTGATTTGTTCAGGGTGACAAATAGGTATCTAGTTTAGATCTTTTTTTTTTTTTTTTTTTTTTTTTTTTTTTTTTTTTTTTTTTTTTTTTTTTTTTTTTTTTTTTTTTTTTTTTTTTCTTTTTTTCTGATACTGGTAGTTGAACTCAAGACACTGTGCTTGCCTGGCAAGCATTTATTCTACTGAGCTATCTTCCCTAGCCCCATAGTTTAAATTTTAAATGTTCAGTTTTCCTGTTTAAAAAAAATTAGTGTATGTTTGCAGTACATGATATTTACATTTTGGGGTGGAACTGATAAACATATCTCGTCATTTTGTTTTTGGTTTTGAGACAAGAGTCTCGCAATGTAGCTCATGCCAGCCTTGAACTCACTGTGTAGCCCATGCTAACCTACAACTGTCAGTAATCTTCCCTCAGCCTCGAAAGCACTGGAATTACACCTGTAAAAATGCCTAGTAATTTTGATCATTTTCAATCACTCTTTCTTTCCCCTTCTCCGTTTTTCTTCCCTCTATAATCTAAACCTCTTTTATTAGGGTAAATAGTCTGACTTTATTTTTTACTCTTTATAATTGAGCTACAAGGGCCAGCAAGATAGCTTCAGTGGACTAAGTGCTTTCCTAGACAACTGCAGGGACCGGGGTTCCATCCCTGGGACCACATGCTGTGCCAGCCTTGCCCTCAGGTGTGCTGAGCTGGCCACCAAGATCCAGCATGATGGTGCATGCCTGTAATCCCAGCACTGGGGAGGCTGAAAACAGGAGGATCACTACAAGTCCAACCTGTGTATTAAGACTGTATCACCAAATACATTTTAAAAAAAAAGAAGAATATATCCGTGAGTATAGCTGAGTCATACTGAATTTTGAGGAATTGTATTGATTTCCATAGAGATTGTACTAGTTTATATTCCCATCAGCAATATATAGGAAAACTGATCTTTGTATATTAATTTTTGTAGCCTACTTTGTAGAATTTATCATTTAAAAATTTTTTTAAAATTCATTTTATTTTATTTTTTTCTTGTTTCAGAACTTTTTTTTTTTTTTTTTGTCTTTTTGAGACAGGGTCTCACTATGCAGTTGAGGCTGGTCCTGAGCTCACTTTTGTAGCCCAGGCTGGTCTCGAACTTGCACCAATCCTCCTGCCTCAGCCTCCCGAGTGCTGGGATTACAAGCGTGCACCACCATGCCTGGCAAGAACTTTTGTTTGTTTGTTTATTTTTATGGCCGGCTCAGCCTACCCTCAGGGCAGGGCTGGCACAGCATGTGGTGCCAGGGATTGAACTGCGGTCCCTGCAGCCGCCCAAGCTTTCCTAAGTAGGCGCTTTAGACCACTGAACCATCCTGCCGGGCCCGAATTTGTCATTTTTAAGAGACCTTTTATGGATGGTTTAGAGTTTTGTAGGCATAAAATAATATTATCATCTGGAAAGAGGAATAAATTTGACTCTTTGCATTCCTGTTTGTATTCCTTTTTACTTCTTTCTGTTGTCTACACTGGCTACTGTGCCCAGTACTATATTAAAAGTGGTGAGAATAGACACCCATATTTCCTCCTTGACTTTTACAGGAAATGCTTTGACTTTTTTTCCTCTTCAGCATAATGCTGAAACGAGACATTTTTCTTGTTTGTTTAATTTTTGGGGAGTATGGGATAAATAGGCCAGAGGTACTGATACATAGCAAATTTTTAATATAGCGTAAATTGAAGTAAGACTTACACAACTAGGTTGGAATTAACTTGTAGAGAATGTTTTTAGAATGTAGTGGCACCTTGAGTGACCACCAAGGGAAAACTAGAACTAAAAGAGGTGAAGCTAACATAGGCTATTTAAGATGGACGTGTTGATGCGAATGCCTATAAATCCTAGCAGTTAGGAGTTTGAGGTAGTAGGTTCCAAGCAGGGCTGGTCCATGTAGTGAGGTCCTATATAAAAATGAAAATGTGTGGGGGCTGGGGAGATAGCTCAGGGACACAAGTGCCTGCCTGGCAAGTGCAAGGTCCTGAGTTCGATCCCCAGTTCCGCAAAAAAAAAAAAAAAAAGATGAAAACGTGAGTCATGACATAGCTCAGTGGTCCAAGCACCTGCCTGGCAAGCACAAGAACCTGGATTAAATTCTTGGTACCACAAGCCATGCTGGCCCAGCCACTGAAACTGGGCATGATAGTACATGCCTGTAAATCCAGCACTGGCAGTCTAAGATAGGAAAATCACTACAGTCTGAGCTGTGTAGCAAGACTCTGTACCAAATAAACAAATCTTTAACCAAAAAAAAAAAAAAAAAAAAAAAAAAAAAAAAAAAAAAAAAAAAAAGATTGTACCTTTTCAAAAAAAACAAGGAAAAGTTACTTAATAGTGTGCCTTTTTATAGATTTATATCAAATTTTTTTAAATAATTTTTTTTTTCTTGTTTCAGAACCTTTTTTTTTTTGAACCTTCATTTGTTTATTCACTCATTTTTATGGCCGGCTCAGCCCACCCCAAGGGCAGGACTGGCGCAGCATGTGGTGCCCGAGATTGAACTGCGGTCCCTGTAGCCGCCTAAGCTTTCCTAAGCAGGCGCTTTAGACCGCTGAGCCGTCCCGCCGGGCCCTATGTCAAATATTTTCTCATAAAAATACATTGCTTTACTTGGAGCCAGGGAGATAGCTCAGCAGTCTAAGTGCCTGCCTAGCATACAGATCTGGGTTTGAGTCCTATACTGCATGCTGTGCTGGCTCTACACTTGAGCTCTCCACTGAAACCAGGCATGGGGGCGAAAGACTATAATCCCAGAACTGGGAAGGCTGAGACAGGAGGATCACTGTAAGTCAGAGCTGCGTAGCAACACCCTGTGCCAAATAAATACATAATTTTAAAAATAAAAAAAAAAAATGCATTGCTTTGCCGGACGTGGTGGCACAGGCCTGTAATCCCAGCACTTGGGAGGCTGAGGCAGGAGGATAGATGTGAGTTCGAGACCAGCCTGGGTTACAAAAGTGAGTTCAAGGCCAGTCTGAACTGCATAATGAGACCCTGTCTCAAAAAACAAAACAAAACAAAAACATTTCTTTACTTAAAAATGTACATACCTTTTATTTCACGATTTTTGGGGGGAGGGTGAAATTTATGTGTCATTAAATTTACTCTTAAAAATGTATAATTTAGGGCTGAGGATATTGCTCAGCAGTACAGTGTCTGCCTGGTAAGCACAAGGTCCTACTTTGATTCCCCACACTCCCATACTCCCAAAACAAGTATAATTTAGTAGGGTTTTCTTTTCTTGTATTTTCAAAGTTGTATAAGTATGAGTTAATACTATCTAATTCCAAAATACTTGGGTTACTCCACTGACACCTAGTACACATCAGCAGTTACTTCCCATTTCTCTTCACGGCTCCTAGCCATCACTAATCTACTTTCTAGCCCTATAGATTTGCTTATTCTGGACAGTTTGTGTCAATGGAATCATATAGTATGTGGCCTTTTGTGATGGGCTTTTTTACTTAGCATAATGTTTTTTAAGTTGTAGCATCTTTTTTGCTAAATATTATACAGATACTACGTTTTTATCCATTCTTCAGTTGATACTTAGATTGTTTGTACTTTTTGTTTGTTGTGAATAATGTTGCTTTCAATAATCTTGTGAGAGCCAGATATAGTGGTGTACTCCTGTAGTCTCAACAACTCAGAAATCTAAGGCAGGAGGATTATTTAAGCCTGTGAGCTTCAAATCAACCTGGGCAACATATGAGACTCCATCTCTAAAGAAGAAAAAGATGCTGTACACACTGTATGTACAATTTTATGAGTGTATGTTTTCATTCTCTTAAATAGGGTAGATGTATAGTAGTAGAATTTTGGGTTGTATGGTAACTTTATATTAAATAATTTCAAAACCTGGGGCCCAGTGGGATGGCTCAGTGGTCTAAAGTGCCTGCTTAGGAAAGCTTGGGCGGCTGCAGGGACTGCGGTTTGATCCTTGGCACCACATGCTGCGCCAGCCCTGCCCTCAGGGCAGGCTGAGCTGGCCATGAAAATAAATAAACAAACAAAAGTTCTGAAACAATAAATACATACATACATACATACATACATACATACCTTCCAGAGTTTTCCAAATGTGTTTCCTTGCTATTATTTTATATTACCACTCAAGTGTATGAGGAGCCCACTTTTTTCCACATCCTCACCAACACTTGTTATTTGACTAAGTGAAATGATAACTCATTGTGGTGTGATTTTGATTTACATTTCCTTAATGATTAATAACATCAGTTCATGGGGCCTGGCAGGATGGCTCAGTGGTCTAAAGCACCTGCTTAGGAAAGCTTAGGTGGCTGCAGGGACTGCAGTTTGATCCCCAGCACCACATGCTGCGCCAGCCCTGCCCTCAGGGCAGGCTGAGCCAGCCATAAAAATAAATAAATAAACAAAGTTCTGAAATAAGAAAAAATAAATAAATAAAAAATTATTTAAAAAAATAATGTCAGTTCATGACAAATGATATTCCAAAAGCTTACAGGCCAGTTGTAAAGTTTTATGAATTACCTATTCAGATCCTTTGCCCATCTTTTAATATTTTTATTTATTTATTTTTAATGTATTTAGTACAGGGTCTATAGAGTCTCGCTACATAAATCGGACTTATACTGATTCTCCTGTTTTCAGCCTCCCAAGCACTGGGATTACAGGCATGCACCACCATGTCCAGCCTCAATCTCCGTTTTAGCGAAATGGGGTCAGGACCTGCACAGCCCACAGGGAATCAAGCTCCAGCCCCTGTGCTCTGCCTGAGCAGGCTCTTTAATCCACTGAGCTATCTGGCCAGCCCCCTTTGTCCATTTTGTTCATATTCGTTTTATTGACTTGAAAAAATTCCTTAAATATTCTGGATATTAAATCTCATTATAAAAAATAAAATAAAATAAATCTCATTATATTAATGTTTTTCAAATGGGAGGAAATCCTATTCTTTAGGAGTTTTTTCCTCTCACTTTTCTTGATTATTTTTAAAACACAAAGGTTATTCTATTTTGTTGTTACTTTGTGCCTTTAATGAATAAGGAATAGGAAAATTCATTTCCATCTTGTCTTTGACACTATTAAAACTGATTAAATTTCACACATGGTTGCTGATATCCCATTTGCCACAGTCAAAAAGAATCAAGAGTTTAATTTTTTTTTTGTTGTCTTTAAGGAATGGGAATGATTTGGCTGGAACAGGAGCTTCCCCTTTATACTTAATACCAGCTGCATTAAATTCTTCTTGAAAATAAGGAGAAGAAAACCATTTAAAAATTCAAGAATGTTGGGGGAACCTTTTGCTACTATGTTAGAAATGTTGGTATAATAAGGGTGATTATTTATTTTGACAAGCATATTAGAATTTACAGTGAAAGTAATACTCTGTAAGTAATTATTTGAGCCTAGTGAGCATGGTGGCACATACCTGTAATCCCAGCACCCTGGAGGCTGAGGCAGAAGAATTAATGGGAGTTTAGGGCCAGCCTTGGATTCTAGAGAGTTCAAGACCAGCCTGAACTACATAGTGAGACCCTGTCTCCAAAAATAATTTTTTTGGAAAAAAAATTTTAAAATAACTATTTGAGAAAACTACTAATCTTTAGTACTTCTTTCCAGAGTTACATACACAAAATAAAGTGAGGGAGAGAACTGGTTGATTCCTAAAAAAAGAAAAACAAAACCACAAACACCAACATGTAAGAAACTGTAAGTGAAACCCTCCACCAAAAAAGGTATCTAAAATTGTTTTGAACAATGATGGCCTTATTCATGAAACTATTAAAATTGACTTTTCCAGAGTACTAACAAGCGTTAAAAGGCTCTTAAGGTATTATATTCAGTAACTTCAATCCTGTTTTTCACTCATGTATGACACATCTATTTTCATATTTTATGATTTAATTCCTGCCCTTTTATCCATCTTCATTTCCTAAGAGAGTTCTGTAATATCTCATTGTACATAGTTATATAAATGGAGGTTTTGTGTAATCAATTTTATTTTTATTTATTTATTTTTTCTTGTTTCAGAATGTTTGTTTATTCATTCATTTTTATGGCCAGCTCAGCCCACCCTGAGGGCAGGGCTGGCACAGCATGTGGTGCCAGGGATGGAACCGCAGTCCCTGAAGCCGCCCAAGCTTTTCCAAGCAGGCACTTTAGACCACTGAGCCATCCCGCCAGGCCCCTGTATAATCAATTTTAGATCATCAGTACCTAGCTTTAAATTCCAGGGTTGGTTATTTTTAACACTTGTCACATGATTATGTTCTCAAAAAAATTTAGAAATGTTTACATTGGCTAAAATAAAATACATTAAAAGGTAAATTTATGACATAACCAGCATTGTTTATAACAGCTTCTGAAATAGAATTAACACACTGCAAAATTCACTGAAGTATATAATTTAGTTTTTTGTATATATTTACAGAGATGTGTAAATGTGATTGGCACTAATTCCAGAACATCTTTGGGGCCAGAGAGATAGCTCAGCAGTCTGAAGTATCTACTTAAGCAAGCTTAGGCAGGCACAGGGGTTCAATCTCTGCACCACATGCCTGGCCAGCTGCCTCAGGGCAGGCAGAGCTAACCCCCACACACAAAAAAAAGCCAGAATATTTTCGTGGCTTCTGAGAACTCCATTCACTAGCAATTACCTACCATTCTTTCCATTATCCAGTCCTTGGGGACTACTTATCTGTTTTCTATCTCTATAGGGCTGGGGAGATAGCTCCATGACCCAAGTGCTAGCCTAGCAAGTGCAAGGTCGTGAGGGCCCAAGTGCTAGCCTAGCAAGTGCAAGGTCGTGAGTTTGAACCCCAGTCCTGGGGGGTGGGGGGGGAGCCGATCTATTTTCTATCTCTATGGATTTGCCTATTCCTATTCATTTTATATAAATAAAATATAATAGTGGTCTTCCATATCTGGCTTTTATTTGACCAAATGTTTTCAGAGTTTGCCCATATTATAGCACATATTATTAATTCATTTCTCTAATTTGTATAGATTCTTCCTCCTTCCCTGCCTTCCTCCAGTGTTGAGGATCAAACTGAGGGCCTCATGCATGTTAGGCAAGGGTACCACTTACCCATCTTTTTCGCAGTAGCCATCATGGCATTTATGAAGTATAGTGGGGTTTTGTTGTTTTTGTCTTTTTGAGATAGGGTTTCACTATACAGTTCAGGCTGGTCTTGAACTCACTTTGTAGCCCAAGCTGACCTCCTACTTCAACCTATCAAGTGCTAGAATTATAGGTGTGTGCTACCATGACTAACCTCACAATGGTTTTGATTTCCATTTCCCTAGTGATTTATAATACTAAGCATCTTTTCATGTGCTTATTGGCTATTTATATGTCATCTTTTGGGAGATATATTATCTCTAAGTGGTCTCCTGGGTAGCATACTGTTGCTTAGCTTTCTTTATCAAAGATAGAGGTTTTGGTTTTGAATTAATATTCAAATGTTTTAGTCTATCCTTGAGGTCCTTTTGTAAAGTGATCTTAGATACAGCTCTTTCTTAGGAAAAAATTATATTCTCACTTGAATTTCTATGAAGATAGTTTATATTCACTTTTTCTTTGCTATAGGGTCTCGTCTTATGGTTTAGGCCTTGAACTTACAATAAAGCTCCTCAACCTCAAACTTGGGACCTTCATGCCTCAGTCTCCTGAGAGCTTGCACTATAGGGATGTACTACCATGCCTGATAGTTTATCCACACTTTGATGAGCTGTGATATCATAAAATATGTAGTAGATCCTTTTTGAATTTTTCTATTGTGAATTTATATCTCTAGACTTTAAAAGTTAGTAAAGGTAAAGGTCACAGGTAGAGAATCCAGTGGCTCATTATTAAGTGTTATATTCTCTATATTCTGATACTATCAGCTGATCTTGAGTTGAGAGAAAGGATAGACCTATAAAGGTTGAAAGTAGCATTTTGTACATGTGGGGTACTGACTGCTTATAGATAGTCATAGGAAATACGTGATTTCATCCATATGTCCCTTGTTTCCCAGCGTGGTACGATGCGACGACGCTATGAAGATGATGGCATTTCAGATGATGAAATTGAAGGGAAAAGAACTTTTGACTTGGAAGAGAAGCTCCATACCAACAAATATAATGCCAATTTTGTTACATTTATGGAAGGCAAAGGTGAGTATCAATTTTGATTCAGAAGCACAGTTCCTTAATATAGAAAGACATAGACAACTGTTGATATAGGTTATGCACAACTAAAATGTTGCCTATTGGTGCTATTTATCCGTTTGCTTCAGTTACATAATGTGACTTATACAACCCTCTCCTCCACCATTCTTATACCCTTAACTCTCAACACATTGTGTTAAGAGTCAAAGATGGGCATAGTGGCTCACACTTGTAATCTTAGTAAGTGGAAGGCTAAAGCAGGAGGATCAAAAGTTCAAGTCTAGCCCAAGCAAATTAGTAAGTCTTTTTTTTTGGACCCTGTCTCAAAGTGGGGTGGGACACTGGAGATGTAATTCATTGCTCCTTGGGTTCAGTCTCCAATACCACTTAAAGAAGTAGTAGTAGTAGTCTTTTATTAAGCTAGAAATGATGTTTTGTTTTTTTGAAAGAGGGCCTTACTTTGTAGTGTAGGCTGGCCTTGAACTTACTGTGTAGTTCAGGCTGGCTTCACACTCAGCAGTCTTCCAGACTCAGCCTCCCAAATGCTGAGATTACAGCTGTGGGCCACCATGCCCAGTTCTGTTGTGTTGTGGTTTTGTTTTGTTTTTGTTTTTGTTTTTGTTTTTGTTTTGAGACAGGGTCTCACTATGAAGTTCAGGCTGGCTTTGAGCTCACTTTTGTAGCCCAGACTGGTCTCGAACTCACAATTGATCCTGATGCCTTAGCCTCCCAAGTGCTGGGATTACAGGCATGCGCCACCACACCCAGCTATGTTGTGGTTTTACTTAATGGCCTTTTGCTTTTCTCATCCTTTTGCTTGGGTTTAATGTAAAATGGTACACAAATCCCTTTTGTGCATACATCCACCCCACTAAGACAAGGTGGGATTCTATGTGTATCACATAGCTTTCATTTATTTGTTTATGTATTTATTTTTTGTATTTTAGGGAAGGATCTATAGGGTGTTATTACTAGATCGGACTCATAGTGATCCACCTGTTTATAGCCTCCCAAGCATTGAGATTACAGGCGTGCACCACTATGCCCAGTCTCAGTTTCGGTCTCAATGTGCCCCAGGGGTGGGACCAGCACAGCAGGCCTGGGGATCAAACCTCTCCTCCCCCCCCCCCCACCTCTGCCAGACGCTTTAATCTGCTGAGCTATTTGTCTGGCCCTGTATATCACATAACTTTGATCCTTAGCATACTGACAAAGATGTATTTTCTGTATTGTTGTGGTCAGAATTAATTTTTTGATAAGAGACAAGGTAATGGCCATTTCTACTAAGATTTGTGAAATAGCTCATTAATAGTATTATACCTTCTATGAAGTTCTAAATTTCCTATAGCAATACAGACATAGCTAACACCTAAAGTCCCACTCTTAAGTGTGCTATCCCTATTGCCTGTGAGGTGCTTCTCAGTAGTAAGTATGTGTTTATTGTCTAATAGAGCACAGCAGTGCACACAAAAATTATATGCCTTGTTATTTACATTTTTTATCCCCCTAACTATATGTTTGGTCTTTCTAATGATTATTTTTCCATGGTGATAGATTTTAATGTAGAGTATATCCAGCGAGGTGGCTTGAGAGACCCTCTGATATTCAAGAATTCCGATGGACTTGGAATAAAGTAAGTGTTCTGGGCCTCACTGGGTATGGTTGTAAAGTAGCTATAGACTGTAGCATTATTAAGAACCCAGTGCCAGGTGGGATGGGTCAGTGGTCTAAAGCACCTGCTTGGGTAAAGCTTGGGTGGCTTCAGGGACCACGGTTCGATCCCCGGTACCACATGCTGCGCCAGTCCTGCCCTCGGGGCGGGCTGAGCCGGCCATAAAAATGGATGAATAAATAAATAAAGGTTCTGAAACAATAAATAAATAAATAAATAAATAAATAAATAAATAAATAAATATTTTTTTAAAAAGAACCCAGAGCAGTAGATAATTTGAAATAATTTCACACTTGCTCAAAAGTAAAGTGTTAAGCTAGGTATTAAAGCAGTTCATTTAATCTCAACATTCTGGGAGTTCCAAGCAAGAAGATCACAAGTTCAGGCCTAGCCTAGGCAATTTAGTGAAATCCTGTTGAGTGGGTAAGAGGTCAGTGCAAAGGCCCTGAGTTTAAATCCCTAGTATAACCCAACAAAGAAAAGAAAGGGGAAAAAATATTACATATGTGATTCATATTACAGGCAAATAAAAAACAGTATAGATAAGCTAAGAAGAAATTTAGATCTCCTGAAATTTTCTACCCTTAAATAATCTTTTTTTTTTTTTTGAGACAGGGTCTCACTATGCAGTTCAGGCTGGCCTTGAGCTCACTTTTGTAGCCCAGGCTGGTCTCGAACTCACACTGATCCTCCTGCCTCAGCCTCCCAAGTGCTGGGATTACAGGCGTGCGCCACCACGCCCGGCTATTAAATAATCTTTAAATGTTAACATTTGTTGTATATTTCCCTATCTATGTAAATATAAGTATATAGTCATTTATATTTTTGAAGTCTTAAATGTGAAGATTTATGTGTTTGATTAGGGAGTTTGTATAGTTGAATTAAAGAAAAACGCTCACCCTGATTAGATAAGTTGCACTTTTAATTTATATTTACCTGTATTTGTTTCCTAGGATGCCAGATCCAGACTTCACTGTGAATGATGTCAAAATGTGTGTAGGTAAGTATCAAGCTTTTAGATTCTAGGGTTTTGAGGCAAAATTTTAAGACACATGACTGAATCCTACATCTCAAGCTAAAGCATAATGTTCAGGAACATTAAAGTATATGCTCAGTTAGAAACTACTATTTATTAGCCTCTAAGAATTTTCTCAAAGGAAATTACAAAGGAAGTTGTTTCACTTAATGCTCACTAGCCATAGAACCTTTGAATCTGCATCCTTTTCCTTTATTTCTTTGCATCCTTCCCTCCTTTTATGAAGATCTTACTTTCCTAGACACCCTATTCAGGATGCTGAAAATTTATACCTTTGAACCAAGAATCTTCTGATATCTAGAATTCTCTTTTTTGTGTCCTAAAAGCAGCAGCGGCTTTTCCTAGAAATTCTCACCAGTGCTACATTTAGTAACTTCTCTAAGACTTCAAACTTTGTAGTCTTCTTCCAAATTTTAAATACAGTAGACATTATCACAAGATAATTAAAGAACAGAACTTCTGGAGTCCATGCAAATATTCAGCTTCATTTGTTGCAAACAGTTGGTGTGTGGCCCTGAAATACTCATAGTATTCCTGGTTCAGAGGTGGTAGCACTCCTATACACAACAAAGCAGTAAAGTTACATAAAATCTTTTAGAAGTGTTTCCAATAGGACATGAAACAAAAGAGATGTTTTCTCTTCCTTCCTAACACCATTAACTTTTGTCATTTGAACTAAAGCTCCATTGCCATTTTTTACTTTGAAAATAAATATTGCAATACTGTCCCTTCCCCACTTGAGGGCCTTTGTTAGACTGCTGCATAGTCTTCAATTTCTCTAAGAGGTGAAACTCATAGGACAGGTAAAAATTCTGTAATATTAGTATTATTCATCACATCACTGTTCCTGTGTTAGAGACTAGCCATCTGCCTGCCACAGTTGTATCATAGTGTTTATAGCAGCCCCTGGAGCAGTGGTTCTCAACTTGTGGGTCGCGATCCCGGTGGGGCTCGAACAACTAAAACACAGGGGTCGCCTAAAGCCATCGGAAATCATGACTGAAGCAGAATTAGTTTTGAAGTAGCCACCAATATTATTTTTTAGTTTGGAGTCACCGCACCATAAGGAACTGTATTACAGGGTCACAGCATTAGAAAAGTGGAGAACCACTGCCCTAGAGTGTGTAGTAAGTACTTACTAAATCTGTTGAATAATTAAAATACTTTCCTAGTCTTTTTTTTTTTTGTCTTTTTGAGACAGGGTCTCGCTATGCAGTTGAGGCTAGCCTTGAGCTCACTTTTGTAGCCCAGGCTGGTCTCGAACTCGCACCAATCCTCCCGCCTCAGCCTCCCGAGTGCTGGGATTACAGTTTCCTAGTCTTTAAAAGCAAAGTTTTCTCTTCAGGGTAATCTAACATAACCTACTTGAATATTTACTAAGTGCTTGGGAGCAATCCAGGAGCTTGTGTATCCTAGACAAGTGCTCTATCATTGAGCTATATCTCTAGTTTACTTCCATCTTTTCTTCTTCTTCCTCCTCCTCTTCTTCTTCCTCTTCTTTTTTTTTTTTTTTTTTT
>PVJA010019408.1:5219-29715 GCA_004027025.1 Myocastor coypus | reverse complement strand
TATTTTACTTTTAGTTTTCAAAAGTATATTTGCTAAGCATAAAATTCAATAAAGACAAATTATTTTCTTTTTCAGTCCTTTGAATAAATAAGTCCACTCTCTTTAAAAAAGATCCTGTACATAAATGTACATAACATCTTTATTAATCATCACTCAAAGCTAATTACAACTCAATATCTATCAACTAATGAACATATAAACAAATCATGGGGTAGCTATACAATGGAATATTATTCAGCAATAATAACAATGCAGTATAAAACAAACAAATAAATAAAAAATAAACAAAAAAAGAATTTAAAAAGTTAGGCATCCAAAATTCAAAGATGCAATCCAACATGTCCGTTGATCAGATGATTTCTGGGTCAATTTATGATATATCTTTGACTTGTAAGTCTAAGTTAATATCATTCGGAGGTTTGGTTTTACGCTGAGGTCACCCCAACCAAAATTGTTAATTCATAAATTATTTTTTATTTCTTGTTGATTTAGTGTTGTAAAAATGAATTAATAAATTAAAGCTCCATAGGGTCTTCTCGTCTCATTGTTTAATCCCCGCCTTTTCACGGGGAGGTCAATTTCTTTTTTTTTTTTTTTTTTTTTTTTTTTTTTGGGGTTTTTTTTTTTTTTTTTTTTTTTTTTTTTTTTTTTTGGTGCCGAGGACCGAACCCAGGGCTTCCAGCTCGCTAGGCAAGCATTCTATCGCTGAGCCATTGACTATAAGAGACAATTAAACCCTCGTTAAGCCATTCATACTAGTCCTTATTTAAAGAACAAGTGATGGGCCCGGTGGGATGGCTCAGTGGTCTAAAGCGCCTGTTTAGGAAAGCTTGGGCGGCTTCAGGGACCATGGTTCGATCCCCAGCACCACATGCTGCGCCAGCCCTGCCCTCAGGGTGGGCTGAGCCGGCCATAAAAATGAGTAAATAAGCAAAGGTTCTGAAACAAGAAAAATAAAATAAAATAAAATAAATAAATTCTTTTAAAAAATTTAAAAAAAATAAAATAAAGAACAAGTGATTATGCTACTTTTGCACGGTCAGGATACCGCGGCCCTTAAACAGGAGATGTCACGGGCAGGCAGTGCCTCTAATATTTAGCATGCTAGAGATGATGTTTTTGGTAAACACAGGCGGGGTTTGTATTTGCCGAGTTCCTTTTACTTTTTTTTTTTAAGAATTTTATTTTATTTTATTTTATTTTTCTTGTTTCAGAACTTTTGTTTGTTTGTTTATTTATTTTTATGGCCGGCTCAGCCTGCCCTGAGGGCAGGGCTGGCGCAGCATGTGGTGCCAGGGATCGAACCACGGTCCCTGTAGGCTTCCAAGCTTTCTTAAGCAGGCGCTTTAGACCGCTGAGCCATCCTGCGAGGCCCCCGAGTTCCTTTTACTTGTTTTAGTCTTTCCTTGTTGCACTCCTGAGTCAGAATAACAATTGTGGTAATAGCTTGTAGGTGTTTTTTTTATAAGGTTGTTAATTAATTAAAGTCAATTAACTTAGGCTTGTGCAAGGAGAAATAATTCTAACTACTAATGTTAACATTGTTTCTTCTATAAATTAATAGATTAATCCAATTGTCTTAACAGGAGTTTATTAACATATTTTAGGGATAAGATTAGGTATTTTGTTGAGCTGGTACGCTTTCTTAATTGATGGCTGCTTTTAAGCCTACTATGGTATTTATAGTTTTTACCCTCTGTTTAAGGATGTATCCTTGCTTAAGGAGCTGTCCCTCCTTAAATTAACATTTAAGTTTTCGTTTAAATTTTAAGGTTTTAGGAAAACTTAAAGTTGAACTGAAATTCTTGATTGGAAAACCAGCTATCTCCAAGCTCGATGGGCTTTTCACCTCTGCTTCTAAATCTCCTCACTATTTTCCTACATAGACGAGTTTACTCATTTTAGCTGTTCAAAAGTAGCTCGTTTGGTTTTTGAGAAGTTTGACTTAAGTTCTTTTTGTCGTTTTTCTAGTTAACTCATTATGCAAAAGGTACTAGGTGTAATCTATGCTGATTTATACTTTTATTCTTCTTTCATCTTTCCCTTACGGTACTATTTCTACAGTGCTTACTTAAATTTCTATCACCCATACTTTTAAATGTGAATGTTTTCTCTGTTATATTATAATAATTAGGTTATGTATAAATGTTAGGCTAGGGTTAGTTCAAAGTAGTCAATGTGCATCCGGGTGTAAGCCAGATGCTTTAGTTAAGCTATACTTTGTTATTCCAAGCACACTTTCCAGTATGCTTACCTTGTTACGACTTGTCTCCTCTTATATTTTTGTAATTTAGGTAAATTTGAGTTAATATTTGAGGAGGGTGACGGGCAGTGTGTGCGTGCTTTATGGCCTTATTCAGTTAAGCTCTCTGTTCTCAATTTACTACTACATCCTCCTTAAATCTTTAGGTTTCATAAAGATCACTGTTAGATGTTCTTAAAAAAAAGAAAATGTAGCCCATTTCTTTCCACTTCATTGGTTACACCTTGACCTAACGTTTTTATGATGATAGTTGTGCTTACTTTTATTCCCTGCTGGGGTTTGCTGAAGATGGCGGTATATAGACTGGATTAGCGAGAAGTGGTAAAGTTTGTCAGTATTTATCGATTATAGAACAGGCTCCTCTAGGTGGGTTTAAAGCAACACCAAGTCCTTTGAGTTTTAAGCTGTTGCTAGTAGTTCTCTGGCGAATATTTTTGTTGTAAAATATTTGTGTTTACGGCTGAGCATAGTGGGGTATCTAATCCCAGTTTGGGTTTCAGCTTTAGTATGTTCATATATATTAAGATTACTTTCGTTAATGGTTTTGTTTTTATCTATTATTTTTTACGACCTAGATAAAATTTAATCTTATTTTTGTTATATCCTTAATACGCTTTACACCGGGGGTTTATTAATTAGGGTTAATCATATGACCGCGGTGGCTGGCACGAGATTTCTATAGAGAAATTGCATAACTTAGTCAAACTTTCGTTCATAGCTTAATTTTGATTACTGCTGTGTCCTGTGGGAGTGTGGCTAAGCAAGGTGTTATGAGCTACTGTAAGTGTACTTGATACCTGCTCCTTTAGATCTTGATGATTTGTAGGGCATTCTCACAGGGACGATGACTCTTGCATGTATAATTTTGCTGACAATTAATAAAAAAGCCAGGACCAAACCTTTGTTTATGGAGTAATACTACTCATCTAGGCATTTTCAGTGCCTTGCTTTGTGATAAGCTACATTAACTTTAGGTAAGTAATAACTTACAAGGTTGAATTGTTAATTAAGGTATTTAAAGGTTAAATACACTCTATGAAATGGGTGTTGCATGTTGTGCTGACATGAGGGTAAAATTTTGTTTTTGCACCCTATGAATATGGTATCAGGAAGAGACGTGATATGTTACATTTTTGCACTTATTTTTCTTGGTTTTTGGGGTTTGGCCAGATATTGGGTGTGGTGCATGGGGAAATACCCATGTATTAAATTTGTAATTTTATGGGGGGTAAGGGGGGGTTGTTAAAAGATACCTACTGGTAATAAATATGTACGTGTATACGTGTGTGTATGTGTGTATGTGTGTACGTGTGTATGTGTGTATACGTGTATACGTGTGTACACATACACACAACCCAAAACTGGGTTTTTGAGATGAATATACACTTCACAAATGAAGAGATACAAATGGCACATAAATACATGAAAAAATGTTCAACATCATTGGTCATTCAAGAGATGCAAATAGAATAATGCTGAGATACCACCTCAAAGAATGGCTATCATCAAGAAGTCAGCCAGTAACAAATGTTGGAGAGTCTGTCAGGGAAAAGGAACCATTCCCCACTGTTGGTGGGAGTGCAGGCTGTGGCAATCATTATGGAAATCAGTATGGAGAGTCCTCAGACACCTCGGATTGGAGGTTCCATTCAAGGCAGCTATTCCCCTCCTAAGTATTCTTCCAAAAGAACTGAAATCATCACACCACAGTGATATATGTATACCCATGTTCATAGCAGCACAATTTGTCACAGCTAAATCTTGGGGGGAAAAAAACCAAATGCCTATCAAGTGAGGAATTGATTTTTTAAAAAGCTATGATATTTTTACACACTGGAGTATTATTCAGCTATAAAAAGCTAAGTTTGAAGCTTCTGTAGTTAAATAGATGCAGCAAGAGACTCTACTGGTAAGTGAAATAAATCAGATCCACATGTGCAAACGTAGCATTATCTTGCTAGTGTGAGAACCTGAAAGAGTAATTAAAATCTAAAAGATACAATAGATACCGTGAAAGGGAATGAATTCATCTAATAGGAAGGAATAAGTAGGATAAGGAAAAGGACAAATGAAAAATGAAAGAAGAGAAAAAATATATTTCCGTTTATAGACAGAATGGTTTGGATAATTGTACTTTCAGTTTCTGTTGGTCTTTTGAATGGAACAGTTAATGTTTAATTTTTTTCTATTTATTCTCATTATTTTTTGTTTTTAATTTCTCACAACTTTTTTACTATCATTTTGTTTTGTTTTTTCTTTAAACTAATCTTGCACATTTACATCTGGTAGTCTAAGCAACTAATTTGAAGAAAGCATCATGTAATACAGCAACCATCTTGAGTTCCTATTACTTTGTTTAGTGAAACTATCATTTCTAATGCTGTTTTATTCTATCACTATTTTGTATTCTTTTTTTCTGTATTTAGGACAGGGTCTACTGGGTCTCACTGTGTAGATCAAATTCGTAGTGATCCTCTTGTTTTCAGCCTCCCAAGTGCTGGTATCACAGGCATGCGCCACCACCCCCAGTTGTTACTGTCTCAGTGTGCCCAATGGACAGAGCTGGCATGTGCACCGGGGATGGATCCCCCAGCTGCTGCGCTCTGCCTAAGCAGGCACTTTAGTTTGCTGATCTATCAGGCCAGCCTCCTGTATTCATAAAAAAAAAGAAAAAAGGAAAAAAAAAAAAAAATATATATATATATATATATATATATATGGCTTGAGAAAATAGCTAGGAAAACTAGTGATTTCCATTTGTTGCCATTGTTATTTCTTTGTGGTGGTGCATGTGTGTATGCATGTGTGTGTTTTACCAAAAAGTCAAGGTTAGATATATCTGAATTATATAAGTCCCTCATTAGAGAAACTGAATTTTTGGAATTAGGCTAATTAGTAGACTTATAATCATGCATCTCTAAATGCACAATAATTCTATTATTCCATATTGAATTAGAATATTCTTGAGAAGTGAGTTGGTTTTTTTGGTTTATTTTATTTTATTTTTATTTTATTTTATTTTTATTTATTTATTTTGTTTCACAACTGTTTATTCACTCATTTTTATGGCTGGCTCAGCCTGCCCCGAGGGCAGGGCTGGCACAGCATGTGGTGCCTGGGATCGAACCGCGGTCCCTGAAGCTGCCCAAGCTTTCCCAAGCAGGCGCTTTAGACCACTGAGCCATCCCACCGGGCCCCGTGAGTTGTTTTTAATATCAACATTATTTATAAGTCAATATCTCTCATTTACCAGAACAGTGAGCATATTTACTGATTAATTAGCATCCTAGGAGTGCTATGTAAATTATGGAGACCTGTGCAAGCATATAGTAGGGTAATTAATAAGGACATAACAATTTGATCATACCATTTTTGAAGGTCAGAGTTCATCTAATAAATTAGAAAATTACAGTGAAATCCCAAGTATTCCTTGGAATTAATAATCATCAGGGAAAACTAAGAACTTCAGGGGTTTTTTTAACCTCTTTTTCCCCCAGCAGTCATTAATCCCAGCTGCTCATTAACCTCTTTAGAACTGTAATTTGACATCGCTTACTCCTTCTCCAACTTGTCCACCACCATCACCACTCTGCCATGTGAAACTAACCTGAAGACCACGGAAGAGAACAGCTGAGTGGTACAGTATTTCCTGATATTGGGAGGAAATAAGAAATTGAAGTGGGTCTGGGATGTGAAATATCTGTAAGGAATTTCTCTAATCCTAAATAATCAGATATATTACAGATATACTTACAATAATATCTCTGTGTAGCTGAAGAATAACCACCTTATGTCAACATTTATATTCATCTTATCATATTGACTTTTTCTGAAGAACATTTCAAAAGAATTGTCATATAAATTAAAACATACATCAGTATTTTTTTCATTTTTTACCACTTTTAATAAGAAATAACAATGAGACAGTTTCACAACACATTAGTAAAACAACCACAATAATGAATACAATGCATTGTTGTCCTCATAGTAGTTGTTCCAAGTACAAGATGTAGGCATAATAATTTTTTGAAACACTATTGGTACAAATTTCTCGTTGAGCTATCAGAAAGTTGTAAACATAGTCCAATATTCTATGAGAGTAGTGGGTTATCAGCAGAACTGGCAATGTCAGAAGCTGTTGCCTTTTAAAGCTCAGCATACTAATCTGGCTTTACTTTTTATCCCTTGTGGTTAAGCCTTTCTGCTGGATGGTTAAGGCCAAGTTAAAGCAAGACCTATATAACAAAATATGAAACTTTAGTATCTGACAAGGTCAGTCAAATCCCCTCAGGATTGACCTTGAAATCATGTACAGCATTTTATAGAACTGTTGTCAGTGTCAGCCATCTGGATGAGTCATGGCCATTGCTTGACCAGTTTTCTCTCTGTGAAAGCCCAAGAGAGTATTTTCTCTCTAGGTGACTCTCCTCAGGCACACTATAGATTGTTGATCTCTTTTCTCTGTGGCCCCATAATCTCCTTCAACAAAAAATTTGGGATACCACTGAGTTATAGGATGTTACAGTACAGGTTCTCTTATGTCCTGAGTCCTCACTGACCTTGAAGGGCTAGGGCCAAAATATTGGCTATCCTTGTAGCACTTCTTTTTCTCTAATTTTTTGGTCTGCAAACTTTAAGTTCTTAACCCTCCAGAAGAAAAGCTTATTAACACTATTAATCTATAACATAGGTACTTGAGTTTATCATCACTGTCTTTCTGAATACTAAATGCCTTAGACTTAACATGAAACCTGTATTTTCCATCTATCATTGATATTCTAATAAATCCCTATAGAATGCAATTTAAAAAACTGTTACACTTTCTTGCATAGAAATTTAGAAATCTAACCATATACAAAATTGTAACTGCTTTTATCACATTGTATAGTAATTTATTAGAATATCAATGATTGGGCCCAGCGGGATGGCTCAGTGGTCTAAAGCGCCTGCTTGGGAAAGCTTGGGCAGCTTCAGGGACCACGGTTCGATCCCAGGCACCACATGCTGCGCCAGCCTTGCCCTCGGGGAGGGCTGAGCCAGCCATAATAATGAGTTAATAAACAAAAGTTCTGAAACAAGAAAAAAATAAATAAATAAAATAAAAAATTCTAAAGAAAAAAAAGAATATCAATGATTGATGGAAAATATTGATTCCAAGTTAAGTGTAAGATGTTTCATATTCAGAAAGACAGTGATGTTAAGCTCAAATATCTATGTTATAGAGTAATAGTATCATGAAGCTTCTCTTCTGGAGGGTTAAGAAAGTAAGTTTACAGACCAAAAATTAGAGAAAAAGAAGGGCTACAAGGATTGCCAATATTTTGGCCCTAGCCCTTCAAGATCAGTAAAGACTCAGGACATAAGAGAACCTGTGCTATAACATCCTATAACTCAGTGGCATCCCAAATTTTCTGTTGAGGAAGATTATTTCCACAGAGGAAATGGACTGACAATGTGTAGTGTACCGAAGGACAGTCACCTAAAAAGAAAACATTCTCTTGGGCTTTCCCAGAGAGCAAACTGGTCAAGTAATTGCCATGACTCATCCAGACAACAGTTCTACAAAGCACGGTACATGGTTCCAAAGTAAATCCTGAGGGGATTTGACTAACTTTGGGAAATACAAAAGTTACATGTTTTGTTATATAGTTCTTGCTTTAACTTGCCCTTAACCATCCAGCAGAAAAGTCTCACCATGAGGCATAAAACATAAAGCTAGATTAGTATCTTGAGCTGTAAAGGGCTTAAATCAACAGCTTCCAATATTGCCAGTTCTCCCAATAACTCACTGAAATTATGGAATACTGGATTATGTATACAACTACTTTCTCTTAGTTCAATGAGAAGACATTTTTTGTACCAACAATGATTATAAAAATTATCATGTCTATGGGGCCCAGCGGGATGGCTCAGTGGTCTAAAGCGCCTGCTTGAGAAAGCTTGGGCGGCTTCAGGGACCTCGGTTCAATCCCCAGCACCACATGCTGCGCCAGCCCTGTCCTTGGGGCGGGCTGAGCCGGCCATAAAAATGAGTGACTAAACAAACAAAGGTTCTGAAATAAGAATAAATAACTAAATAAATAAATAAATTATCATGTCTACATCCTGTGCTCTGTATAACTACTATGAGGACAACAATATGCATTGTATCAATTATATACTGCTAATATATGTACTGCTAACATGTTTTTTAAAATGTCACATTGTTATTTCTTATTAAAAGGAAAAAAAACTGTAACAGGTCAATCCTATGGCATTTTTCCTTGTCTCCTACTCTCTTCAATTACCCATTTTTGTTTTCTTTTAAAACAAATATTTACTTGAGAGTATAGCAATAATTAAAATTACATTAGAAGCAGCACACATCTAAGAGACCAGAATGACAAGCATTCCAAGCTGGTTTTAGTCTTACACGTTGCTACTCTGAGTGCACACAACATCAGTATTTAAGTATCATGGAACATACAAAGATTTTTATCCCCTGACAAATTCTTTTTTTTTTTTTTTTTTTTTTCAATGTATTACAGTCTCAGTGGGCAGCGTGGACCCATAGTGATCTTCCTATTTCCAGCCACCCCAGCACTGGAATTACAGGTGTGTGCCACCACATCCAGACTTGCTCACTGGCTCAGCACACCCTGTGGCAGGGCCAGCACAGCATGGGATACAAGGGATCGAAGCCTGTCCCTGCACTTATCTTAAGCAGATGCTTACTCCACTGAGTTATCTCGCTGGCCTTGATAAGCTTAAAATATAGGCACAAAACCAAAATTGGAATATGTCTTCAATATATAATAATAAAAATAACCCTTTGAACAGATTCTGATTTAATTTTCCAGGCATACATTCATCAAGAGGCTAAATATATTCAATGCAAGGTTCAAATGCTTATATTGTCCGGCACTTTTGAAGACCCCTATATCATATCCCATTAAGACCCAATAACCACACAAAATTTCAATGAGGGAGTAATTTGAGTTGGCTTATAAAAAACAAAATCAGAATTCAGAGATGGAGGAAGAAAGCATTCCAAACTATCCAGTGCTATACTGCATGAATTTGCAGCACAGAGGTAGCAATGTTGGTGAGTTTGTGGGAAAAAATAATTAGAGAACAAGCCAAAGAGAACTAGTTACTGGCTTCAAGATGGCACTAGCACTTATTTATTCTCTCTCAAATACAAAAAATATGGCAAAAAATTTGTCAACTCTGTCTCATAGTATGATACTTAGCAGAATTCAGAAAAACTGCCCCCCCTTGAACACACAAATTTAGTACAAACAGAAACAAACTGAAGGAAAGTCTAACTATTCCCAAGTACTAGGATTACAGGTGGGCACCACCACACCCAGTCTCAGTGTCTCAGCAAGCCCCGGGTATGGGGCCCAGCACAGCATGGAAGGGATGGAACCCCCAAAGTAGGCACTTTAGTTCTGCTGAGCTATCTGGCCAGCCCTATGCCAGCTCTTAATGTAAAAAGGCAGGAAAAAAACAAAAACAAAAACAAAAAAAACTTGTGATTCTTTGTGTGGGTGATAAATAAATCTTAGTCACAAAGGTATAGTGATTAGATATTGGGTGAGGGCTTACATGAGCCAAGCCTCAACTCTGAAAATGAAATTTCAAAGTCAGGAAGAAATAAAGCCCCAGAATATGCCATCCCTTCTGGCCAACACTAAAAATGAGCTGCATATCAAGATTCAAGAGAGCGTTCATTCTATTCATAAGAATTCTCCAGTCAGAAGCAGTGGCACACACTGTAATTCCAGCTTTGTAGAAGACTGAGGTAAGAAATTCACAAATTTTGAAGCTAGTTGGGCAGCTTAACAAGACCTTGCCTCAAAATGAAATAAGAAAAAAAGAATTTTCTGACGTATAGTGTTGATTTCTCTCTTGAGGATCATGTTTCATCAGATTGCACAAGCTCATAAAGGCAAAATTACTGAGGATATCAGAAGAGGGCATGAAGCAAATGATATCTGAGAAGACTATGTCGGGGGGGAAATTTGACACAAGTTCAAAAACCCTTCCCAACTTCAGGAGACTAGAAAGTAAAAGAATTTATTTATATTTAACAAACAAAGTAGATGCTGAAACCTGGAGAGGCCAGTGAAATGACTCATAACTCACAAAAGCACAAAATGTAGTTCAGTACACATTAGCACAATGGGACCCATTATTCCTAAGGGTAGAACCCTTTCCTTTTTATGGGCTGGATAGCAATGTTGATAAAAATTTCTTTCTAAACAGTTGATTGCCTTGTAGTTCCACTGATAGGAAAGCTACACTAGAATTGAATCATTGTTCACCTTTCCTGGACTCCAGCCCTTTCTCATGGCTGAACACATGCTAAAATGAAGATCATTTTTTCCAGTAAACTCATAGAGATATAAGATGTCTCAGGCAGGAGGAAAGAAAGTTCACTTCTTGTCAAGTGAGTGTAGTTTTCTTGAGATAAGACTTGGGCACAAGAAAGCCCAGGACATAAAGATCTACTTTTAGTATGGCTCTGTAAATAGCAAAGACAAACTTTAAAAGCTGAAAAAGAATAAGAACATGTGGAAAATGCTTGACATCTCACTTAAGTTCCTATTTTATGACTGGCTTTAGTTTCTGCCAAAAGGCTCTGACCAAGCACAATATACCCCAGTTCAGAAGCTTACCTGACAGCAATAAAGATTCAACACCTAGCCTATTAACAACTCATGAATATGAAATAGAGGTCACTATACAAAAGGAAAGGCCATAGTGTTTGCTGCACTCACTAATAATGTGCCAAAATGGGGGTGGTGCTATTGCAGGCTCCTAACAAGGGTTGTCAGGTCAGGTGCAGCAAGAGGCATGCCCTTTGCTGTCTCTGCCACTGTGACAAACATAGAAGTAGTTTGGCTCATTGGTGAAATTTGGATCATTCAACTACCTGAGGTCTTGCTCTTTTAGGGTTTCTCTTAGACATTTACAATACTAGCAAAATAAAATCAAAGGAAAGACAGGAGGTCCTCTTTTCCTACAACTAAAGGATTAAAACAAAGACTTACACTAAGTCTCAAATTCTAAAACTGGCAATTACAGGCAAAGTTACCTCTCAGATTAAGCCAGCAATTTGCTATGATTGAATGTGGAAAAGCCCCCAACCGTACTTGTATTATAGGCTTTGTCTTCATCCTGGCACTACCAATATGGAACCTTTAAGAGTGGGACTTAGGGGCCAGTGACATAACTCAGTGGTCTAAAGCAGCTGCTTAGGCAACCACAGGAACTGTAGTTCGATCCCTGGCTTGTCCTAGGGCAAGCTGAGCCAGCCATAACATAAATAAAGTTTAAAAAACAGCTTAAAAGATAAGAGTTGGACTTAGGTGCAGGAGATTATTAGGAGTATACCCTTGATGTTGACTTCAGGACTTCAGTCTCTTTCTCATTTTTTCTCTGCTGATGCAGTGAACAACTTTTGCCTGCCACACGCTGTCCACTATTGCCATCCAGAATCCCCAGTACAGGCCTAAAAGCAATAGTCTCACCTGGTTGCGGAGTTAAATCACCAATACTGTGAGCCAAAATAAACATTTCTTCTTTTTTTTTTTTAATTTTTTATTTTATTTATTTATTTATTTTCTTGTTACAGAACCTTTCTTTGTTTATTCACTCATTTTCATGGCTGGCTCAGCCCACCCCAAGGGCAGGGCTGGTGCAGCATGTGGTGCCGGGGATCGAACCGCGGTCCCTGAAGCCAAGCTTTCCCAAGCAGGCGCTTTAGACCACTGAGCCATCCCGCCAGGCCCAACATTTCTTCTTTATAGGTTGATTATCTCAGTTATTTTGCTGTAGAGACAGAAAGATGACTAACACACAAGAGAAATTACTAGATTCTTGGTTTAAATGAAGCGTGTCAACCTGAAAAATGGAGATACTGTTGTATTAGGGTTTTACTAAGGAAATAGATGTAACACAAGATATACAAATGCATAAGAAATTATGAAACTGGCTTATGATGGTCAGCCACAGAGTTGAGCAAGGAAGTGTACAGACGCTATCCACACATGGGAGGCTGAAGGATTCAGCCCAAGGTCTAAAGTTCAATGAAGTGATACATGCAAGTCTGTATCATGAGGCCAATGGGTCTACAACAGAGGTCTCATGAGTCTATGCTGGAAGAGCAAAGGTAGACGTTGAAGAATCTGCACTAGAAGCCAGGAGATGATGTCTATGCTGAAGACAAAGACTGGAGCTCCTCCAAAGAATGTAAGCCCATCTGTCCTTCCTCATTTCCCTTTTATACTATCCAGGCAATGAGCCACCCTAGGGTGGGACCTCTACACTTTAGGGTGTAGAATTGCTAAGCCAAATTAGTTCAGCTTCTAAACTTCTCAAGCTAACATAATCAACCACTACAATTTATGCACCCTTTGTGAAAAAATTTTCCTACAAGAAGCCTATGTAAAAACAAGCCTATGCAAACATTCTGTTGTACTATCACTGTAATTCACAAGAATGTTATATTTAAGCTGCAAATCAATTTTAGATATAAAATAAAATACAAGCTTATTATGGTTTGTGTATGAGTGTCCCCCAAAGCCTCACGCAGTCATGCGACAGCTTCTGGAATTTGTAATTGATTATTAGGGAAATGAATGGTGCACCTGCCCTGGGGCAGGTGATTTACATTTCAATGTAAGGAAGAGTAGTTATGGTTTATGTCTAGTTGTCCCCCCAAAGCCTCACGCAATTACAGGGTGGGGAATTCTAGAGTTTGAGACTTGAATGATGATCCACTGTGATTACGTGTTTTAGTACTGTTGGGGTTATCTCTCTGAGTACTGCTGGAAATCATAGGTGTGGCCTGAGGTGGATAGGCTAAGGCAGAGAGCCTGATGTAATTTAAAGAGAGACAGACAGACTAAGCTGTTGTTCTGCTGCTCTATTTGGTTGGCTGCCTCTGTCATCATTTTGTTGCTGTTCTGCCACCATCAACCAGAAGCTCTCTGCTCTGTTCCACTTAGCCTTGGGCCAGCCGAATATGGACTGAAACCCCTACAAAATAAACCTTTCCTTCCTTCATTTTGAGTGTCAGTTATTTGTCCCAGCAACAAGTAAAAAAGTAACTAAGACAGAATGTGGTACCAGAGAAGTGGGGTCATTGCTGTGGCTAATCTGACCATGTGGATTATAAGCTTTTGGGAATGGCTTACAGGAAGAGATAGAAAAGGTTCAGAGATGTCGCCTATAAGCAAAGCACTGGAACAGTGTCAGCTGTTCTGTTTGGGAGATTCTGGTCAGAACTCAGACCAGAAGACTGGCTTGAAGCCTGGGTATAAGGAAGGGCTTATAAGCAGAGATTTGAAATGTTTGGAGAGGTCCTCTACCTGTGGAGAGCTAGAAAAGCTTCACCTGTTCTGTAGGGGAGATTCGTCAGGGCTTAGACCAGAAGACTGACAGAAGGCCTGCCTGTAAAGACCAGGCTGAGGAGATTTCTGCTGGGGAAAAGGACAGCATTGGTCAATGGACCCCAGATGATTTGTGCTATGGATTGGCGGAAATTCTGTCAGAATTTTGCCTGTACCCAGAGACTTTGCCTAAGACTGAGATTAAGCATGGCAGACTGATTAATCTTTCAAGAGATATTTCAAAGCAGCAAACTACTGGGGCACTGGTATGGTTGTTATTGGTGGATTTTATCCAGATTTATGTTGAAAATCAAAAGCAAAGAGCCAAGCAGGATGATTTAAAATATTGTGAGTTTGGCCAAGAAGGAAGCACCAGGAGAGCTGTGGACTGCAAAGATGGAGCTAAAAGGATCTCCATTGCTGGAAAGGAACCAAAGAATCAAAAGGATGGCCTGAGGGAATCACAAGAGGTGGCAGCTCTCTGCCTTTTGCAGCCTCAGAATTGCAGAGAAAGGTTTTACCTTGAGAAGAAAGCCACAGAGACCCAAGTACCAGAATGGCGGCAGCAGCCAAACAAGGTTCCAAAATGTTGCCAGCATAATCTGTTCCTCGGAATCAAGGTCAGAGTGTCCATCAGTCCAGGCACTCTACCCCTACAGTCAAAAGAGAAAGAAGCCTGGCTACTGCTCCAGCTGGCAGCAACCCTTGGCATCATCTACATAGGTGCATGCAGAATGTGGGAGTTCTGAGGTTAAGAAGGCTTCCACCTCAATTTCGGAAGAAGGTCTGGGAGGCTAGGCAGTGTGCCCCTGAAAAGGCAGTGTGTGAAGCAGAGAGTGAGAAGCCTGTTCAGTGGAAACCCCAGAAGTTTGAAAAAGCCAGGAACATGGAACATGCAAAGAGGGAGCAATGTCAGCCTAACAGAGAAGCCCTGAAAACTACCACCAAGAGTGCCTTAGGGACAGAGCTGCATGGAGATCACAACTCAGTGCAGACTATTTCGGATGTTCCAATTGGAACTATGGGATTTAATGTTTACCCTGCTAGATTTTGGACATGTGTTAGTCCCAGTGTTTTGTATTACCTTGTTGTTTGCAACTTTTGGAATCATAATGTTTATCTTGTGCCTTTGAATGTTGAATATGTTTAACATTTCTATTGTACAGGGGCTCACAGTTGAGAGTTTGCCTTGGATCTTGGAGAACTGGGATTCTGAGTTTTCAGCAATGCTGAAACTGTTAGGACTTTGGCAACTCTTCCAGATGGACTAAATGTATTTTGCACAAAGGGATGTGCATGAAACTTTGGGGGCTCAGGGGCAGAATGTTATAGTTTATGTCTAGCTGTCCCCCCAAAACCTCATGCAATCATGGGGTGGGGACTTCTAGAGTTTGAGACTTGAGTGATGATCCACTGTGATTACGTGTTTTAGTACTACTGTTGGGGTTATCTGTCTGAGTACTGCTGGGAATTATAGGTGTGGCCTGAGGCAGATAGGCTAAGGAAGAGAGCTCGATGTAATTTAGAGAGACAGAGAGACAGACTAAGCTGTTGTTCTGCTGCCCTGTTTGGTTGGCTGCCTCTGTCATCATTTGTTGCTGTTCTGCCACCATCAACTGGATGCTCTCTGCTCTGTTCCACTCAGTCTTGGGCCATCAGAATATAGACTGAAACCTCCACAAACTGAGAGCGAAATAAGCCTTTCCTTCCTTCATTTTGAGTGTCAGGTGTATGTCCCAGCAATGAGTAAAAAAGTAACTAAGACAGTTAGTTAGGTGCTTGAGCTGCGCTACCTTCCACCTTAGCTCTCTTGGTCTTAGCTGCCACCATGAAATGTTGCTGTCTGCCATGTGTCTGCCTTGGAGCCAGCTGAATATGGACTGAAACCTTCAGTAACTGAGAACTGAATACACCTTTCCTTCCCTCATTTTGAGTGTCAGGTATTTGACCCAGTAACCAAAAAAGAGTAACTAAGACAAAGGTATATAAAACATGATGGACACAGAAAACTAGGTTAGATATCACAGAGCAGTAGTACAGAAAATTAGGAATCCCACTTGGAAAATGTTTCTTGAACTCAGAGGAAAAAAAAGACTCCATGATAATGGATACAAGAGATCTGAGTGGTTACAAAAAAAGAGAAAGTGTGAAACACTACAGGACAATGAAAAGAAGACTAACTGGAATAAGTGAAAAATCAGCAGATAACACAAGGGATATAAAATACCTGTTTATAGAAGAAAACTTCACAAACATAAGGAGAGAAATAAACATACACATAAATGAGGTATATAGGATTCTAATAACTATGACCAAAAAAGAATCTCTGCATCACAACATACTTAAAATTCCAGAAGCCCATCTTCTTGTAAGGAAAAGCCCTTGTCTAGGGGCTTCTCTAGTAATCTCATTTTAACATAAAGACCTTACACTTACATTTAGTGACACTGAGGATTAAGATTTCTGTTATGGTTTGTGTCTAGTTGTCCTCCCAAAGCCTCATGCAGTCATGGAGCAGGGACTTCTGGAGTTTGAGACTAACTCATGATCCACTGGGATTATGTGTCTTAGTATTGCTGGGATTATGAATCTTAGTACTGCTGGGATTATGGGTGTGGGCTGAGGTAGATAGCCTGAGGCAGAGACCCTGAATGTAATATAAGAGGGACAGAGCTACAGACTCTCACTGTTGCTCTCTGTTACCCTGTTTGGTCAGTTGCCTCTGTTGCCACCATGAACTGCTGGCCTCTGCATTGTGCCTCTTTGTCTTGGATCCAGCCAAGTATGGACTGAAACCTCCAGTAACTGTGGGCTAAATAAACCTTTTCTTCCTTCATTTTGGGTGTTGGGTATTTGTCCCAGCAACAAAAGAAGAGTTCCTGAGACAATTTCTATTAATTATTACATTTGAGAGGAGCACAATTTAGCCCCCTACTGAGAGAAACCCTGGGCTGTGGTTACCACACAAGGGATGGGGCCTGAAAGTAGGTTTTCTCTAAGTAGGCTGGTACTTAGCCTGCTCTCTCTACAGAAGTGTGCTTCCTTCTTCAAGGCAGTTAGGTTCAAGGACTAGCCATAATCATGAGACTCATTAACGGACGATGAGGTATTGCTCTTATTCTGTCTGTGAGAGTATGAGCAGAAGTCTCTGGTGGGGGAAGGGCAGGAAAAAAGTTTAAGTCTATTTCTGGACTGCAGGAGCCACAGAATGTTCTCACAGATTAAAGGAACAATGTGAGCAGAGTACATGTGATCATGCCCTACCCAAAAGAACACATGGACAGTTACTTCCCAAGTCTTGCTTGCAGCTCTATAGATGAATAAAAATATGCTAGCTTCTCTACAGTGGGTAGAAAATGGCCCAGAGAGCCACCATCACACAAATCTAGACATACCAGTCACATACTTATATCCCAGAACTTCCTAAAGCCCTGAACTCCTACACCTCCATCAATGCAGATATATCACTTTAAACAAAAATATTCTCATTATTTTCCAAAAATAATAAGCATTAACTTTTTCCTTACAAATCAATAAATTATCCTTATCTCACCTCATTCTGTTGTCATCTCATTATGTAAACACTGCAATAAACAGTTTGCAAAATCAGAGTCACAAGTCTTGAAACTGAATAGAGATGGCCATCTATGAATCAGACTTTCTCAACACTTGGAGTGTGTGTTCATATATGTGCACATGTACATACATGCACACACATAAATACCAGTAACTGGAGAATCCTGCAACAGGATAAATCTGATCAATGATTCAGTGTTATCGCAGGCCTGCAGTTACTAAGAATTGCAAGAATATTTTGTTCAAGAGTAAAGAAGGAACCACTATCTGAATCCAGCTGATACTTATCAAGAGTCTCAGTCATCTTTACCTTCCTACAATTAAAGACTCATTCTAACTAATTTCCTGCCAAGCAATCTACACAGCTTTAGAAGAGGAAGGGTCACAATCTTAAAACTGCCACAAGGGGGCATAAGCACTACATTTATGGCTCACCCTAACAGCTCAGGGTTTTCTCAGGGGCTCCACTTACTAGGCTTTCAGTGTATCTAGGCTCTCTGGAAGACTAACACCACAGCTCCCAGTACTGGCAGTGACACCTGTCACTGCAACCCTCCCCAGAGGGGAACAAATGCTATAAATAGTGTTAAAGAGGATACAAGGGAAAGGTCCCCGCAAAGGACCTACTGGACCCAATCATATTTGTGATGCTGGAGCCCTTTTAGAAGATTTAGAGTTCTAATCACCTTCTAAAAGATATCCCCTCTCTTTAAGGATTAAATTTCAACAAGAACTTTAAAGGGACACAAACATTCAAAATAATACTATGCTGGATGCTGAGTGTTTGGCTGTAAAACCATCCAAATTCCCACTCTCAACAAATTGTATTGTAGTGGAAAAACAAATCTGCACCATCTAATACTGCACCCAATATCCACACAAGCAAATTAATTTAACTGCAATAATCATATATTACATTAAAATGATAGTTTATCAGTTGCACTAGCCATATTAATGGTGCCTATGGAGCAGTAACACGTGGTTACTGTATCGCACAGCACAGAATTAGAGAATATCAAGAGGAAGTGTCTGGGAGACAGAAATGGCAGTGAGATCACTTTATTGTATTTTATTTTTTATGTATTTAGTACAGGGTCTCACTGTGCAGCTCAGACTCATAGTGATCCTTTAGTTTTCAGCCACCCCAGCCGTGCGATTGCAGGTGCAAGCCATTATGCCCGGACTCTGGCTGGCTCAGCCCATCTGGGCCAGGGCTTGTGCAGCATGTGGTGCTCTGTGCTTGCCTAAGCAGGTGCTTCAGTCTGCTGAGCTATCTCACTGGCCCAAGAGATCACTTTAGATACAGAAGTCAAAGAGGACTTCACTAGAGAGACAACTTTTGAGCAAAGGCTATCACATAAAAAAAAAAAAAAAAAAAAAAAAAAAAAAAAAAAAAAAAAAAAAAAAAAAAAAAAAAAAACCTAACAGCCTTAACAAGGACCTGTATCACTACAAATAGCAAACTTGCCTTACCGATCTGAGATTTAGACAAAAGACAAGAGAGAGAATGAGGGAAGGGAGAGAGAGAGAGAGAGAGAGAGAGAGAGAGAGAGAGAGAGAGAGAGAAAATCTAAAATGTAGACAAGGGAGAAAAGACCAGAGGAAAGCAAACACTGGAGGCCTGAATGGCCTCTGATGAGCCTAGGCCCTCAGCAGGCAGCGCGGATCCCATCTGACATTCTACTGGAACAGAATCAATATCTTGTCACTCTTTCACATGGGGCTCTTCTTTTCTTCCCCATCTAGCTGTTTCTTGATAGCAGCTCCAGAAAGACCCAGCTTCACCTCCCAGGAGCCTACCTGCTCCAGGGCTACCCCAGGGCCTGGTGCTCTCCTGTCTCACCATTGATGTCCACTCAGTTGAGATTTCAGGAACTTTCAGGGTCATAAATAGCCTCATTCCCATCTGTGTATCCACAATACCAGCACTAATCCACCTGCTTTGTGTGGTTTGTTGTGTTTGCTTTTCAACACATCTGTTTTTTAAACATTTTTTACTTTTAATAAAAAATTACAACATAACAGTTTGAAAACATGTTAGCAGTACATTCCCAATAAATAATACAATGCATATTGTTGTCCTCATAGTTATACAGAGCACAGGATGTAGACATGATAAATTTTCTAATGGTTTCAACACGTCTGTGGACTAGAAGCTGAGGAAGGAGGATCACAAGTGCAAGCCTCACATGGGCAACAAGATCCTGTCTCAAGATAGAAGGGGGGGTGAAGGAAGTAGAGGAGAAAGAAGATAGAGAAGAAAAGGAAAGAGGAGTAGGAAGCAAGAAAGCTTCAGTGTAGCACAATGGAAAGGTCCTAGCTCAGTCCCCCATACCAAACAAAAAAAGTTTGTTCAACTAATGGGTATTAGAATTTTTAAAATTTGACTTCTTTAATATCTATGACATAAAGAAGCATTTCATGCCTTACATAACACTTCTAATTTTCACATTAGTCTAAATACGGACAGTTTCAAACCTAACTAAACGCCAACAAGTTTCTTTGATTTTCCAATGGATCATAGAACCTGGAGTTTCTACTTTTGACCACTAGGTGGTGCTCTTGAACAAGTAAGATAAATGGTTCTTTAGTTCCTCCTAGTGGAAAAGATGTGCCAGACAACAACAAAAACAAACATTTCATGCATTTCAGGTGGAAGCTTAAAAATTATCTAAAGTCCCAGTGATTTAATAAGAATAATAGACTGCCACCACCAGGCACCAAAACGCAGAGGACCTGGGGGGACTTCCAAGTCTCCCTGGCCGCTAAGGCTGAGTTCCAGCAGAGGCCTTTTCTACCCCTGCACATCACTTCTCCCCAGTATAAACGTCCCTGCTTTTAATCAACTACAATAAAACTTTGAGGAATTAAAAAGTAATTTGTACTGAGACTGCAATTTAACAGATAACTCATGCATGAACCAGAAGAGTTCATGCAAATATTTGATTGTTCCAATTATGTTAACAGCTTCTATAATGCCTCTTTTTTCTTTGTTAAATGACAAGTATATCAAGAAATATAGTTCAGCGTCCTAAGTATTAAGATCATTTAACGACCCCTTCTCCGTCCAAAACACTGGGCAACCTTCTGATTATAAGGGGATTCCCCACAGTTCTTGCACAAAGGCTGAAAAGAGCTAAGGCTTCCTTTCTCCACAGCAGTTAAGGATTGTGTGAGATGCTGTGCTCCCTGCAGTACTCCAAACTCCCTAACACTGTTTCTTCTTCTATAAGACAGTTTCAATACAGAGCTTTACGCTGGACTGACTTGCTCAAAGCTGCAGGTTCAAGTTGCCAGACTCAGGCGAATTCCAAAGCTCAGTTCTTACATTCTCAGCGAAGCTTTCCTTTCCTTACCCGGTTTGAACAATGCTCAACCTTCTTCCCCACTCTCTGCTACTTGTCCCTGCATCTAAGGGATACATGTTTTCTTCTGTTCACTACGTATCCCAGCACCTAGCTAATGTCTGGCACACAGTAGGTACTTGATAAATCTGCTGAATGTGTCCTTGTCGGTCAACCTGGATACACAGCTCAGATCTGCTGGAGAGAAGGATGCATTTAGGCTGCTGGGCAAACAGCCACATGCAAGAATCTCTGGGGATTCACCAAGCAGTGCCTACTAAATGCTGTCCAGAAGCTGATAATCTTTTTCTGAATACCCAGTCCTATGTTTTAGATGCTTCCACAGCTCGAGTGGTGAACACTATCTATGTATGCCAAGACAATCACTAGGAAATAGTCCATGCAGAGTCCAATTCCAGCAATATTTCTACATGACACGAAGTGTGCAAAGGAGGCCTGAAGCGTCAAAGTGATTTGCACAAAGTCACCTCCTAAAATGACAGACTGATGCTATCAAATGTGTGGCTGCCTGCTGGGGTCCAAGGGTAGTTATACAGGAAGATGGATTCAGCCTTTATTTTCTAAATCCTTTTGCAATACTGGGAGTTGAACTCAGGGCTTCATGCATCTAGGCAAGCACTCCACCACCGAGCTACATCCCCCCAGCCCTTTTTATGACAGGGTCTTGTTAAATTGCTCATACTGAACTAAAATTTGTGAGCCTCCTGTCTCAGCCTCCCCCATAGCTGGGCACTTTACATATGTACCAACTTTCCCAGTTTAACCCAGACATGAGAATTGATTCCAAAAACCAGCGGGAACTGTAAACGTCAGCAGCTGTCTGCATGGAAAGTAGCAAGAGTCCAGATGCCTTCCCAGCTGTCAAGGCTCTAAAGGAATCCTGTAGCATATCAACACTCCTATTCATCCAACTAATATTTCCTGAATTCCTGCTGAGTAGCCTGCTTTTTTCTAGATGCTGGGAACAAAGCAGATAAAAACTCCTGTGCCCCTTTATATTCTAGTGGGGAAGGGCTGGGGCTATAGCTCAGCAGTGTAGTACTCACCTGGGAAGCACAAGATCCTGAGTTCAATTTCTGGCACGCATCCTCCAAATAACAAAGATCTCAGTCTATGTTTTAGTGGAGGATACTGTACACAGACACAATAGGTAATTCAATTTTCTGCTGTGTTGGAAGGTGTGATACAATGTGGGGAGGAAAGAATTGGGTATGAGAACAGGACAGAGTACTGAGTTTTTGTTGTTAGTTAGGAGTGTTGAATGTAGAAATACTCTACCACTGAGCTACATCTCCAGTCTGATTTTGTTTTGTTTTTGAGAGAGGGTCTTGCTACTTTCATAGGCAGAACTCAAACTTGAAATCCTCCCTCAGCCTTCCTGGCACCATGGTAACCAGCTGAGTACAGAGATGTTGAGTTACCTTGATTGTAGTTCATTCTTTGGTGGTGCTTAGGGTTGGAACCCAGGCCTTGAAATTTGGGTATCCAAGCCCTGGGTATAATTCTGTAAACAGCTATTCTCTGACTACTGTTCAGACCAGAAAACAAACTCACTAGAGGGTGTACCAAGGCCAGAAACTTGGAGATCCTTGAGGTTCCAGAATGTTTGGCTCAGACATCTGGCATCCTATGCCCTAAGAGTTAGCTCTAGGAAAGGAAGCAGGTGTGAGCTCTAGAACATATTCTTTCAGTCCCAAGGATCCCACAACCCTGTGGAAAGGGTGAGGGATGCCATCTCCTTAAAGCTCAGCTGCTAGAGGTCTAACAGGAGTTAAGGGGTCATAAAATTCTATCAGCACTAACATTAGCCCAACTGGTGTGACAGGATTCTCCTTCAGTGACAGAAAGAATTCAGTGTACCATTTACTTTTCTCAGTTCTCTGGGGGATAAGAAAACCTAACAGCAATCAACTGGACCCACTCTCCCTTGAAGTTAAGCAATGTCCCTTTGTGCCCCAGGGCTTTCCAATTTGTCACTAGGTATTGTCTTCAGCAAAAATACCACTCTAGTGAGTATTCTAAGACCCTAATCACACATCAGTATTGTCCATCAAGCATGCTCAAGAGGGGTGGATGATGGGGGAGAAATGTGTTGGTCTGCCATCATCCTGGAATGCCCTGTCTACTTTATTTTTAAAAAACAGTATACAGATACAGAGAAATATTGATATTTAAATAGCTTCCACCCTTCCTACTCTCTAGAAATAATAACTGTTAATAATTAGGAATTCATAAATAATCCAATAACAGGCAATGAAATTGAAGCAGTAATAAATCCATTAAGAAAAGCCCAAGACTCAATGGATTCACTGCCAAATGGTACAAGAACTTATGGAAAATCTAATGACAACACTCCTCAAACTCTTTAATGACACTGAAAAGGATGCAGTACTCCCAAAGGAAGCTGGCATTACCTGGATTCCAAAACCAGACAAGGATCCAAACAACAACAAAAAAGAGTATCGTAAGTCAATCCCTTTAATAGACCAAATGTAAAAATCATGAAAAAGATACTAGGAAACATAAAGCAATGAATCATCAAAAATAAAATAAATTTGAGCTGGGCATGGTGGCGCACACCTGTAATCCCAGCACTTGGGAGGCTGAGGCAAGAGGATTGATGTGAGTTCGAGACCAGCCTGGGCTACAAAAATGAGCTCAAGGCCAGCCTGAACTACATAGTGAGACCTTGTCTCAAAAAGACAAGAAGAAAAAAATTAAATTCAATTAAAAAACTCACATCATAGGCAAGTAGGATGTACAGATGATTCAATATATGCAAATTGATAAACGTTATTCATCACATAAAGACAAAAAGCCTATGAGCATCTTAATGGACAACAAAAAGGCTTGATAAAATCCAACATCATTTCATGAAAAAAAAAAAAAAAAAAACAGGCACTCAAGGACCTTATCTAGATCTGATAAAAACCATTTAAGATAAACTTACTGCCAACATCATATTAAATGAGAAAAGCTGAAACTACCAAGAAAAAAAAGACAAAAATGCCCACTGTCACCACTCTCATACACCATAGTACTAGAAACATTATCCAGAGAAATCAAGCAAGAGAAAGAGAAAAAAGACATATGTACAGGAAAGGAAGAAATCAGATTAAGAGTTATGCACAGGAAAGCAAAAAGTCATATTATCGTTTACAAAGGACATGATTCTCTACATAAAGGATCCAAAACATTTTCACCAAAAGACTTCTGGAATTAATGAACAAATTCAATAATGTAGCAGCATACAAAATTAACACTCAGAAGTAGCGTTAATATGGAAGTCAAACAACTTCCACATACCAATAATGAACTCATGCAGAAAAAACTTTGGAAAAAAATACCATTCACAATAGCATCAAGAAAAAATAAAACATACATTAACCTAACCAGAGAAGTGAAAGACCTCTACAACTACCCTCATCTAAAAAACAAGATTGATAAGGACATCCATCAGAAAATGGAACGACATCCTGTCTATGAATGGGCAGAACTAATACAGTCAAAAGATCTTGCCATATGAATATATCTGGATAGATGGAAGGACAGATGGATGGACAGAGACAGACAGATCAAAATATTAACAGAATTATTTACAGAACTAGAGAAAGTGATCCTAAAATTCATATAAAACCAGAAGACGAAAAGTAGTCCTGTACAATAGCAAAGCAAGAGGCATCACAGTCCCGGACTTCAAGCATATTACAATGCTACAGTAAAAAAAAAAAAAAAAAAAAAAAAAAAAAAAAAAAAAAAAAAAAAAAAAAAAAAAAAAAAAAAAAAAAAAAAAAAAAAAAAAAAAAAAAAAAAAAAAAAAAAAAAAAAAAAAAAAAAAAAAAAAAAAAAAAAAAAAAAAAAAAAAAAAAAAAAAAAAAAAAAAAAAAAAAAAAAAAAAAAAAAAAAAAAAA